>JANAVB010011681.1:0-46318 GCA_029216955.1 Iris pallida | reverse complement strand
CAAAAGTGAAAATTCGTTGCACGATGCGACGGATATCGATAATAAAAATTTGCACAAGATGCAAACGGAAGAAAAAAAAGTTATAAATCGAGAAAATAAAATCGGTTCGGTGCGCACCGAGTTCGTGTTGGCAAATGAATGTATTGGCCGATTGGTGTCGGATTTGATTTAAATCAAAGTACGGTTGTGATCAAGCATGATCACTGCGGAAATAGTAAGTTCGGAGAGATCGTCGGTTTTATACTATATAGTACGAGGGAAATGACTTGATTTCGAGTGGTATATGCTATACCACGTAGGCGATGAATGACTCGATTCCGAGTGGTATATGGGATACCACTTGTGCGATGAATTGCATCGACGTATTGTGAGAATGCGGAAGGTTTGTCCGCAACAGACGGGTGAGTACCGAGACTCGATTGAAAATTTGTGCGACGGCATGTGATGCAAGTGTTCTTCGAAAATCGGTTGGGACGATAAGGCAGACACGTAGCAATGATGATACGTTGGACGAAAGTAAGTTGGTCGGACGACCGAGACTAACAAAGCGATTATGCCTTGAGGAAACAATCGGATCGACGGGGTATGAAACTTGAACCGTTGTATTCGAACCGCACAACTTGCGAGCTCGATGAAAATGTTCGACGATGCAAATTATAGTCGGATCGTATAACTTGCGATCTCAACGAAAATGTTAGAATACGCGAATGGTAATCGAATCGTACGACTTGTGCGATCTCGATAGAAATGTTTGGCTAGGCGAATCGAATCGCACGACTTGCGACTTCGATAAAGAATGTTGGGCGATGCGAATTGTAATCGAATCGCACGATATGCAACTTCGGTGAAGAGTTGGTTGACGGAAGTAATCGTGCCTAAGAAATAGTTGGTTACGTTACGGCGAAACTCATTTGAGTACGACTGAAAACACGCGAAACTTAGAGGGCGAGATCGTATGACTTGAGGGTTCGATGTTGGATAATCGGTAACTCAGTTATGCGATCAAAGTATAGCGGGATGCGGGAATCGAAAAACGAGTCGATGCGTATGGAAAAGTTTGTTGCGAACTTGGATGTATGCGATGCGAGCTAAGTTGACGTTGAAACGGATTCAAAGTTGACCCTTACGTTATCGAAACGGATACGGCGTATCGAGATCGATACGTAAGGAACGTAAATGATGTGAGAATACAAAGTAGAGTGTGCCTCGCGCTATAAAATTTTGTAAGTAACGATACGAGAATGAACGAAATTGGTTGATCATAAATTTTGTGATTGAAAAAGGGCGAGACTATAAGTCATCGATGATTGCTCGATGCGTATAGCATCTCGTGTGTCGACCGCGAAATAAGATAGACTCGAACTCAATGCGAGTAGACGCGTCGTGAATAGCAGAATCATCGACGGTAGTGCATGAATTTACTCGGAGGATAGTTGCGCATCAGTTGCGCCGATAGAAATGGTTTTGTCCGAAATTGGGTAGTCGCATAGAATCGTCGGAACGTGATTTGGCTCCGAAATAAGATATAGCATGGTTCGTAGTACACTGTCCTTCGGTGATGATCCACAATTATCGAGCGTAGCTTCGGGGCAGCTGACCCTAGAAGACTTGACCGCCAAATCGAATTGAATGCTGCAGACCGTAAGATGACCCATGCGATATCGCATATGAGATTGCATCGATAACAAATACAATGTGGTGCATGTTGACGATAAGTCTAGGCGATCGAGAATTGTTGGAACAACTTTCGATTGAGAATGGTATAGTTAGATTTGAGTATTCGTCAGATGAATATTTGAATGGTTATGTTGGTCGACGAACAAAACTAGAAAATTCACCAACGAACTTGGTGATTCGAATAGGCGTTTGCGAGAATCGTGCTATGCACGAGAGGGAACGATAAAGAAATGACTTACGAGTTGTACCGTTAGATTCGGATTTACCTCGCAATTGAGCTTGCGTGAATCGAACCTACATTCGATGTTACGAGACGGATAAGTTGGGAATTTGGCTAGTGAATTCCTATTCGCTAGGAATCGAACGTAAGGCGTATCGTAAAGACTTTCGTATCAAGGCGATCGTTGTCTTGAGCACCGTCGTCTTGATGTAAACTTTGTGTCGGATAGATTGTGGCCTTTGTGCAATGTCAATTTAAACTTGCATCGGAAGGATTTGAGCACGGTGTCTAGGTAAGTCACGTAGCAGACGTAGTCCGAATGTTGATGCTTTTGCAAGTCAACAAAAGAGAACCATGTCGAGATAGGATACGAAGTAAAACATCAGAAATCGTTGGATAGTGACGCCGAACGCACGGCATTGCGGAGACTCGTTGTGATCGGATGCGCAACGGCTTGACGCGACGCGTAGAATTGATAGTCCCGATGAAACATACAAAGTGAGAAATGCAAATTTTGAATCGCATTATGTGCCTTGATTTTGTTGGACGATCACGCATGTATCAATATGCATGTGCGCTAGAATTGCGAGAACAAGTAATAGAGCCAAGTTCGATTGAGAATACGAGATGGTAAGTGATGGAGAATGAGAAGTTACATGTTAGCGTTGTTCCGATATCTTACAACTGAGCTTGGCTGAAATGCATATATTGGTGGGACGCCTAAAATATATGTATGATTCCAAACTAAGTTGTACGATCCAAACGATAGTGAGACGAGATCGTTGAACGATCTAATGAAACCCTTGGAAATTTAGTATTGGTTTCGGTTCGGGACGAACCTTGTTTTGAGTGGTATATTCTGTAATGTCCCGCTCCGTACGGTGCATTATGCTGAGTCGTTGACTCGAAGATTGCGTTGACCCGATTATATATCGATGCGAATCGATACAAAGTGTTGAATTGTCCCGAGCAATGCATCGAACTAAGTCGATGCAAAGAGTTGCCTTGTCCCAAAGAATGCATCGAGTGAATCGATGCGAAGCGCCGCGTTGCCTCGAAGGATAAGTGCGTTGAGACGGCTCGAAGATTCTAAGAAATCGAATCGACCAAGGCGCAAGTCCGAATCGATGAAAGTAATGATTTTAGTTGGTTTCATGTGCAGGCTATACGTTTACGCTGAAATATTAGAGGTCGATCTTTTGCCTTATTCAGTAAGGGGTCCGCGAAAGCAAATCGTCGCCTTGCGACGGACGGAAGCGTTGGCACGCTAAGGCAAATTGGACGTACAAACTCAATAAGCACGAAGTGCTCGAATGGCTAAGTCAGGAGAGTGGCCGTGCAACAAAGTTAGGGAATCGAGCCGCATCGGCTCGGCGAAACGACAAAGGCGTATCGACTCAAGGTGGGAGGATTGACTTATTTTTACTCCTTCATTCGATAAGTCAAATATATCATTGTTTGCTAAGTTAACCTATCGACACCACGGGCGTGGTCCGATCGGAGATAAATCATAGTGTGCGTCGAACACTAAGTTAGTACAACCGAAATGAAACATGCATCAAATGCACAAGTCGCTACGGAACATTGGATATCGCAAAGGCGAGCGCCTCGGTGCGCAGGCCGCAAGAACATGGGATAACTGTACTCGGCGAGTGCCTTAGTGCACGAACCATACCGTGCCTTCGTGTACGAGTTAGAACGGCTAGAACATTGAAAGACAATAGGCGAGCGCCCTAGCACGCAAGCCACGGACATTGAATGCTAAGTTATAGAACATCGAAATACGATCGGAACGTGCCTACGTGCACGGGATAATAAAAGATGGCTTCGTTGCGAAGGAATCAGTTGTGGCATGAATGTGGCAGAACTTTCGGATATGACATAATACCTCGAAAGGTGTTCGGGACCTTCGGATCGTTCGGTTGACGAGCATTGAGTTGAGGCATGATGCCATTGAAACATTGAAACGAAGAATGAAGCGTAAGAACATAGAAAGTTAACGGGAGAAATAGGAAGATGATAATGCGGCATGGTGCCCTTCGAAATGTTCGCGGCCTATGGGCGTTCGTTGAGAACATTCGGGCGTTGTGCCAATTGAAATAGAGATAAGCGAACTTGCTTGGTTGTATGAAATATAAGATTCGTTGCATGGTCAAATGGACTTAAAGATATAAAAGCCCGTGCATGGGTATTCCCTCGAACGCGGCGCACCAGGGCGCTGGGACCGTTCGGCCTAGGAGGGATTCGTTTTCGGTATTGTTGGCGCCACTTCGACCAGACGGGTAGCGACCTTATGGTGAATGTGTTAAGCACTTGCTGCGATTATTTCGATGGCCTCTGATGTTGGTTAGCAACCGCACGGAGTTAACATCGTCTTATGTTTCGATTCGATAATATAAGTCTATTCTAGCTTGACAAGCTAGTGACCTTCATATAGTTAAGGGCGATGGGTTTGGAAGTGCAAGGTATGCGTATATCTTGCATGGATGGATCCGAATAGAGGACACTTATAACATGACAGGGAAAACGGACAGGCGTATTCACCTTGCGTCGGAGCAAGGGCGAGTGCGTCGACTTGGTAAGTCGCGCCACGAATCAAACACGAGATTGCTTGCTTGCCTATTCAATTCGATAACATGCTTGCCATGCTAAACATGCTTTACGTTTTCGTATATGCCATGAAATTGATCCTAAGGAGAACATAGCAATCATAAGCTAAACTGCATGCTTCACCATGAATACTAAAATCGTCGGTTTAGAAAGATTGTCTTTTCGTCAGCACATGCGAGGGTACGATCGTGCTGATCCCCCACCAGCTTTCATGCAGGACACGGGAATGGATGGCTCGAGGCGAAGCGTTGCTTGAACGCGTTGAGGCTCGAAAATGCCGAAGCGTATTGAAGCGTGCGATCGCATTGACGCTCGGACTATGCAACTGGATTGATGCCGCCGAGATATAGAAGGCATGATGTATGGAACGGTGAAATCCTTTGTGGGCATGAGAGAACCTGAGTGTTGTAGCCAATCTGGCATATATTGTTAGGCTCTCGAAAGCCTTGTAATCTGATTTCGAATATCAAAAGAGATTTGTTTCGTATACTCTGTTTTCCTTTCGTTGTGAACATCAACTCTAAAGATAACCATTTGAGAACTTGTCATCTTGCCTTGCACGAGCGCAACTCCAGGCTCGTGCGGCATCACGCCCCAGCGAGGACGATGATTCGGGTGATTCCGGGTCGGGGCATGACAGCGGTGACCTCTTCCCCGCCCCGCTGACCCACTATCTCGTTTTTTCTTGCCGTCGCCGCTGCTCGTTGCAACAGCTCGTCGCTCGCCACTGCTGCTGGTCACTTGATGTCGCCGCTGCTCGCTGCAACAGCTCGCCGCTCGCCACTGCTGCTGGTCGCTTGATGTCGCCGCTGTTGCTTGTCGTAGAAGGGGGGTATGCTGACGGGGGTGGGAGAGTGGGCGCGAGCGCCAGGGACGAGTGCGGCGGACAACCGCGCGACGTGGAGAGGGGGGGGGGGGGTGTAACCCGAGCAGCGGCGGCGGCGAGTCACCCCCCTCCCCGTCTCTGCCCCCTGCAGCACCTCCCCTCTTCTCCGGCTGACAGCGGAGGGGGGCGCATTGTAGCTGTATCAACGCGAGAGCGACAAGCAGCACGACAACGGCGAGAAGCATTAGTCGGGCGGGGAGGCGGTTAATGCGTCAGGGTGAGGAGGGGGGGGGGGGGGGGGGGGGGGGGGGGGGGGGGGGGGGGGGGAGGGAAGGGAAGAAGTTAATGTTGGTATTTTCGTCAAAGTTTTTTGGTCAAAGTAGTTGACCTTCAATCCTGTACAATTTTCGTCAAAAGTGGAGGAAATCTTACATCATAGAAGTTGTATGGGTGCACCTTGAATGTGGTAAATAAAGTGGAGGACATGTCAAAAAATTTCTTAAAAATATCTTGTTTTATTTAGGACTGTCAATTTTTTTACAATCTTAAACTCTTGCTAGGATTGTCAATTTTTTTGACAGTCCTAAATGAAACTTACTGTAATAGTAAGTTTTATTTAGAATTGTTAAAAATTTGACAGTTCGGTAGAACTGTTATCGAACTGTTTCAGTCCTTAAAAAAATGATGGCAGGCCTTGTTTAGTAATAATCATTATAAACCATTATCAGTATGCCCCTCCATTTGCTAACACCAGCATTGAATTGTGGAAAACATGACCACTGTCTAGCCAAAATAAGCAGTCACCATCTTGTGCTCAAACACTTTTATGAGTAATTGCAATTATGCCTATCCAAGAATTTTACATTTGGACATATAAGATTACTATTCCATTGCTTGTTAAAGAGTCCATAAGATCCAAAAATTGTTTTGACTGCACCCGCGCAACTTACAATAGTAATTTGGCAAAGTTTATCAAAGAGACGTCTTCAGTGTAGGACTTTCCATCAACGAATAGTCACATTTGAGAAACTAGTTGCATCCCGATATGCACAAAGACGAACTCGGGACACACAAACACAATTCAATTAGGAAGATATATGGCATGAAGATAAGCAGGACTGTCAAAACTTTTAGCAGTCTTAAAATTTTGTTTGACAGTCCTTCCAATTGGTAGGACAGCTAAATTTTTTGAACACTATTTATTTTTTAGGTCTGTAAAATTTTTGACAGTCCTTTCAATTGGTAGGACCCTTGTTAGCAATCACCCGAATAAAATGCGTATTATACGCAAATTTTTCCATATCTTACATAAACGTATAATATTTACGTACTTTTGAAAAATTCAGATTTGTACGCGAATTTTAAGCTTGTGGCGTTTTAAACGCGTACCGTACGAATTTTTTAAAAATTGGCCAAAAAATGTGACCAAGAACCCAACAGTCTTGTCTTTCTTGACTTTTGCTGCTATTAGATATTAACGGGCACAATTCTAAAAAATTATCAAATGTAAAGAAGAAAAAGTCTCACAGTAACCAAAAAAAGAAACCCAAGAGACTTTGCACATGTTGCTTGCAACAATCAAAGAAAAAACAAAAATCCAACCTTTTCTTATTCTCACACTGAACCCTTGTTTATGAAGGAGTAGAGGTGGGTGGGCCCTATATATTGCCGAATTTTAGTGCCGAATTGGTTCATATGAAACGTACTAAACACGAATTAAATCTGATCTGAATGTTTTTTGTTAGACGAATTTTTGACCGTATTTTACCTATATTGTGCCGATTTATACTCGTACTTTTGTCGTTCCGAATTTTTTCCGTTTGCCGAATTGCTAACAAGGTAGGACTGTCAATTTTTTTGATAGTTCTAAATAAAACATGTTGTTCAAGTAACTTGAATTATTGAGGACCGTAGAAAATTTCTACAGTCCTGACAACATACGTGACGATAGAAATTTACGGTCCCAAATCTTCCCAGTATCCACTATGACGGAATTTCTTACTTTGAAACCATAAAATGGGTTCGAAACTTTAAAATTTGTCCAAAGTTCATCCTAAACCTATTTATGATACTACACTATGTTATTTGGACATCTCCGAAATTAAGAAGAAGATTGGGAAGAAGGTTAGGGTTTTGGTGAAAATTTAGGGTGCTGGAGAAGAAAAGTTTAGGAGTTTGAAAGAGAAAGAGAAAGTGAAAGTTAGAATGATTAGGGTACGTAGGGTTTGGGGGATTGAGAGGTGGGTAGCCCAAGTATGAACATGACTGTCTTGTGTAAGTCCTGAGTAAATTTGGAATATCTTTATAAATTGTCTTAATTTTCTTAGGTTGAGAGGAAAGTTAATCTCTCCATTTTTTCTTCCATCCAAATTTTCTTCCATACCAAACAATAAAAAATATATCATTCCTTCCACTTTTTTCTCATCCATTTTTCATCTTTCCACTTTTTGCTCCTACCAAACACATCCTTATTTGAAAAGCAATCATGAACTCAAA
This sequence comes from Iris pallida, assembly GCA_029216955.1. Taxonomy (NCBI): domain Eukaryota; kingdom Viridiplantae; phylum Streptophyta; class Magnoliopsida; order Asparagales; family Iridaceae; genus Iris; species Iris pallida. Next base: position 38,489 of record JANAVB010011681.1, on the reverse strand, counting down.
TGATAAATATGTAATTTTAGTTGTGGATAGAATTGGTAAAATCAATATTTTTTACTTTATTTTTTTCCATTTTTTCTTACATACAAAACAAAGGAAAGTGGTTATCTTCTCTTTTCCATCCCTCCTACAGGAAATGATATTTTCTTTCCATATGGAAGAAAATTTATCTTCTCATTTTCTTTCCTTCCACTTTTTCTAGGGTCAAACTTGGACAGGCTAAACCTGTGCTTCATCAGGTAAACCCGTTATGAGTTGGATTCGGGTTCGGATTAAATATTCGGAGCCGATCAAAAATTAGGTTGAGCTCGGGTTCATTTGTCGGGTTGCCTAAAAAATCCGAAACCTGACATACACATAATTTATATTTATATTTACATTGTTTCATACTTCTTAAATAAAAAAAAAAAGCAATTTTATCCACCCAAAACTCTTCGACTCCTTATCCTAATCTCATTCAGTTTGTATTATGTAACTACTGAGACTTGATTATTATTTGATTGTGTTTAATATTAATCTTGTTTAAAATTGTTTCTAATATCATATTAAAGTCTGATAAAATCTGGATTCCTTTATTCCTTCGGGTTCTATCTCTTGGACTTCATATGTTGAACACGAGGTCGGATTAGACTTGGACTCGGACTAGGTATATGATTCATAGAGTTGGACTAGGATTGAGTTCAAACTCGACTCAGTCCGCTCCCGGGTTGTACCCCTAATTTCTCTCCTTTTCTACCAAAGGGAGCCTAAATTTTTAATACAAGAATTGGCTTGGATTGGGGACTTTCATAAGTTGGTCACGAACTCGGTCAAACCCGGAACAGGTCATCTCGGGCCCCACCCACTCAACACCTCTCGTCCCTGCAGTTATGAATATGAAAAGTGTCCCAAAATTAAAACAAGCTTTTGATAGTTAATCGTCTCAATATTGATGATTCTAGCCAGGGGCGGATCCACATTCACTACACTGGACCAGACTCCCAGTAAATTTTTATATATAGATAGTAACTGTCTGGGCCCCTAATGATTTTTATAGATAGTAGCTGTCATTTGATTTTCTTCAATTTATAATTGATGCTAAATATATTTGAGATCATAAATAAGTTATTGGTTTTGCAAAGAAAATATGAAGACATTTTAAATGTCATATCACTTGTCAAAGTGGCCAAGGGGTGATTGTAAGTGGTAATAGATGATAGATAGAAATATCTCCTAAGTAAGATTATCGCATATGATGGATAGAAATATCTTCTAAGTAAGATTATCGCATTTTGCCTTTGCCAAAAGCAAGTGTGGAAAGAAGCTTTTCTGCTATGAATATTGTCAAGACGGATTTACGAAACCGAATTTGTGATCAGTTTTTAAATTTGTCATTTATGCTTCATAGAAAAAAAAAAAAAGTTTCTTAGTAGTATTACAAATGATGTTGTAGTTAAACGCTTTTAAAGTATGAAAACTCATATAGAACAATTGTGAGATCTAATGCTTTATTGTATAAAAACTAGTACTATTTAATATAATATTACATTATTATACCCGAAAAAAGAAATTTCGGGGGCGTTGTCTCCGAACCCTTTATGATTGTGCTTCCAGCGGATTGCAATCTGGGATCCACTATGGATTCTAGCTAGTTGCGAGGAAGGTGCTTGGTAGAGTGTTTTTGGCAACTAAACTAGGTAGTATAAAAGCGTTATTCGGGTGCTAACAACCAGAAATTTCCTTATTACCCAAGCAATTGGGAGTTGGGACTTAGAGCATCTCCAACCCTATTGTGAGTTTAGAAAAAATGGTTGCCACATGGGAATAACAAACTTTCATTCCAAAAATTCTTCTCCAATGTAAATATAGTATAAAACATGAAGTTGACATGGCAATGACATGGCAAGGAGAATGTGAAGTTGGTTGTCTAGATCTAGACAATGCACTTCACAATGACTTTGTCTCTACATCATCAATTATGAATAGAAATATTTATAAAAAAGTTGAAGAAGTGGAGGAGTTGCCTTGGAAGTTGGAAAAAAAAAACTTTTTATTGTCTCCTCAATACAATACTTTTGCATTGGAGAGAGTTTTTCTATCTCATTGTCTTTTGAGATATAATTTTGCCACATAAACAAGACATTGTCTTGTGGCTCATGCCACTATGAGCCACCTAAGAGCATCTCCAACCCTATTGTGAGTTTGAAAAAAATGGTTGCCACATAGGAATGACAACCATTTTTTCCAAAAGTATTCTCCAATGAAAATGTAAAATAAAGTGTGGAGTTGACATGGTAATGACATGACAATGACAATGTGAAGTTGGTTGTCTATATCTAGACAATGAACTTCACAATGTCTTTACGTCCACATCATTGTGAATAAAAATGTTTATAAAAGAAGTAGAAGAGTAAAACTTAAAAGTTGTCTTAGAAGTTGTAAAAAATTACTTTGTATTGTCTTCACAATACTTTTGCATTGGAGATGACTTTTTAAACTCATTGTCATTTGTGAATATAATATTGCCACATATACAAGACATTGTCTTGTGTCCCATGCCACCTAAGATTCACACCATAAAATAAGACAATAGGGTTGCAGGGCCGGCCTTGAGTTGATGGGGGCCCGAGACAAACTTTTAAAATAGGGCCCATACAAATGGGGTCCATATATAATTAAAAAAATAAAATCCTGAAATAAAAGTAAATAAAAAAAATGTTACAACCAAGGATTGAACCTAGGACCTCTAGTATGCAAGTATAACCTAATAACCACTACACTACAACTATTTGTGTTAGAAGAGAATCATGTTACATATTTGTTCTATTTTAGGTACAAGATTATTAATAATGTATGTAAAAATAAATTTTTTGGGCCCATAAATTTTTTGGGGCCCTGGGCGGTCGCCCTGGGCCAGGGCCGGCCCAGTAGGGTTGGAGATGCTCTTAGTACTGTATTATGTTTACGGGTTTTGTTAACATGTGCCCTTAGGGCACATGTTAGGGATTATTAATACATAATTTTTTACTTTAAAAATTATGATCAACATGCAATTAATATTTAAAAAAATTAGTTTTTCTTGCATTGAGAAATATTATCAAAACTTGATGCAAAAAAATTATATAGAAAAATTATTTGATTGGGTATTGATTACATTTACCAATAAAAAAAACTGGAACTTTCAAAAAACCAATACAAAAAACTGGAAATTGCTGAGAAACCCAATTTCGGGGTGGACTTTTGTCACTTTCCGTTCCCAGAATACGTATTCTTAATACATGTACTGCTTTAATATATTTATTTAATATTTATCATGTATTTTTCTGTAATTAAACCCCTTTAATTTTATGTTAATTAATTTTCTGCAATTTTATTTCTGTATTTTATTTCCTGCTTTTATACTCTGCTTTAGCTATGCTTTGGGTTCGGCTTGGATTGGATTAAGTATGTTGGTTCATCATGAACCGAAACAAACCCCCACCTACCACCACCTCTTCATTTAAGGCCCCACTCCCTTTCTCTCTCTTCATTACTTCACCATTACTCTTCTTCTTTCTCATAAACAAACCCCCACCTACCAGCCGCCTAGGCAAGTGCCAACTTGCTTCTTGATGGATCTCCATTTTTGTTGTTCCATTATCTTCCTCTCAGGATTTTTAGATACTTTAGTACTTAGCATTTTCAATTTTCATGGCTCATTTCTTGTAATCTAAGTTTAATGCATTTTTGGATTCTTAGGTTTGATCTAGTAACTTTGTTATTCTTCAAGTTTTGATGGTTCTATGTTGTAGAGAATTTCGTTCTACCCAATTTTGACCTATGGAAGTCCAGTTTTGGGCTTGGAATGAAGAAATTAGGGAGCTCGGAAGCAATGGCTTCCCATGGTTCTCCTTCTCAAAAAAGTGGAGAAGAAGAACAGTGTTTGACCACATGAGTTTTTCATGCGGCAAGTCTCCCTTGGCCGCATGAGCGCTGTCATTTTAACCGCATGGGCTTATTCAGCCGCATGAGCTTAGTCAGCTGCATGGACTTAATCGACAGCATGGCGCTGTTCAGCTGCCTGGCTGAGCCTGAACCCGCAGCCGCATGAGGCTTGTGATTCTGAGCCGCATGGCGCTCATTATCCCGCAGGCGTATGGACCTTAATTATTCCTAGACGCATAAGGTAAACTTTCAGCCGCATGGCGCTGATCATTCTCAGCCGCATGGCGCTGCATGACTTCTCAGCCGCATATAGGCTTGCACCTATTCAACCGTATGGAATTTCTCCTGGCTGCATGGGCGCATCTTGCCCGTAGCCGCATGAGACCCCTTTAGTTTCTAGCTGCATAGGGCTTTGCTAATTTGGCCGCATGAGACTATTCTGTCCCGGCCGCATGGAATCACCCTTGCCCAGCCGCATGTAACCCATTCATTCCCCCGCATGAATCAATAATTTTCCAGCCGCATGAATGCTAGCCATAATGCCTTTTGGCTGATTCTTGTTTCAAATTAACATTGATTGACATTGATTGACATTTATTACCATTGATTGATTGACTTGGCATTTATTAACATTAATTATTGTCTTGACATTAATAAACAGGGATTGTTATCTTGATTTAGTAAATTTATCATGCATTCCTAATTGGAACTAAGAGGCTGGCTAGTTGTCTTATTGAATTAAATAAATGAGACACGTTCATATCATGAACTATTGTAATCGACTGGCTGATCCTGAATATTGGCATACAGACACATGCAGGTTTCAATTTATTTTACAAAAGCAGCATGTGTACTTTGTGGTCAAGGCATGATTATTTCGTGGTTAGTTTTGATTGTTGCATTACGCCATGTAAGACCTACAACCTAACCGTACGGGTATCGTTGTAGAGTTGTGCATATCGTACCCCGTACGAAAGTACTCATTCTGAATGACCATGATCCACGGCATGGGACTTCACTCAACGTAGAGACTATTAAGTTAAATAAAATAAGGATTGTATGGAGAGAATGGATTCCCGAGTTCTTACATGGCAGCCCTTTTGGGACTATTAAGTGCCCGACAGGCCGGCTGGTTCCCATAGGTACTGCAAATCTGTCACACGGATAGGGAGCAGTATCTGCTTATATTATTTAATTATACATGGTATACTAACGACAAACGTCCCGCTGGGACTCGTCTAAATACATAATTGGCGCAATTGATTGATTGGATGACTAGCCTTGCTTGCACATAGTAAGAACTGAGGAATCTTTTATTGCATAATTCCAGGATAACTTGGAACTCACCGTAGCAAACCGTAGTAGTTGCATGGCCGTTTAAGTGGATTTGTTTGTGTACTGTACCTACTCTGTTACCTAACTGAGATGATCAAAATGTCAGGACATGACGGGCCAACTTCTGTCCTTATTTGGTTGGGAGGTTGGTTCGAAGTGTCATGATGTTATGTGAATCCTAGTAGATAGCAGAGATCTATCATATTCTCTTCTTACTGGCTTCATTCCTCATATCGTGCTTCCTTGTGGTACTTGCTATTAGAGGTCTAACCTCTCTGGTTTTGCATGGCCAGATTTAGAGCCGGTCCCCGAGGATCCAGCTTACTTCTACCTCCAAGATGGTCAATACTAGAGGGATGATCGCAGGAGGACTCGAGTGGGTTCCTTACTTCCCCCTCGTTTTGTTAAATACTTTATACTTTGCCGTTTGGCACCGACATGTTAGTCGGATTATCTTGTACCTACTTTTGCATAATTGTAACTAAATCAGGCTGCAGCTGATAATAATTGTGTATACTTACTACATCATCTGGCTGTATTTTGTAAAGCCAGATATCAAAAACATTTTGACTGAGCGTTTGGGACGCCTTACTGCTTTATCTCATATGTTCTCTATTTTCGCTTCTTGTTTGAATGATTGAGACAATATATGTGAAATAACCATAGTGAGACTCTTATGTAGTATGCACCTCCTCGTCTTATTAGACAGTATTGATCGTATTATATGGTATTCATCTACCGTAATACGTAGCTGGCTGAGTCATTCTTCCGCTCTCCAGTATTCTGGTTCTGGGGCGTGACAAGGTTTTAGTGGTGGCCCATGCAGGTCTCATTTCAGACTTGTGGGGTTTTGATTTATAGGATGTCTCAATCACACATGTTCCCCCTTGATCTCATGATTCGTTATTCTCAACCCTAGCTTGATATTTCCGTATCCTTCGGCTTCATTGATCTTTCCTGTCCGGTCGTTTGATTATTCTCTTGTCCCTTTTTAGGGGCACTTCGTCCGCACCTGTCAGAGCTGGACAGCAACAACATGGACAGCATGGACAACATGACCAGGTTGGTCAGCAACAAGGGCCAGTACTACCCCAAGAGGCTATTCAAGAAGAAGTGATAGTAGAAGCAGCAGCTGGATCGCAGTATCCGGAGGTTCCACCACAACCAACAGTTCCACCTACCCCCGTGGAAGTGGACACACCGGCCCTTCTGGAGATCATGAGAGGGATGATGGCCACTCAGCAACACCAGATGTTAGCCCAGCAGGGAATGCACGCTCAGTTGCAGGAGCAGAACGTACTACTCAACCAAGGATTGCAGACGACTTTGGAAAGAGGGGCAAGGCCAGATTCAGGAGCATCAACCGGATTTTGCAAGTTCAACCCCTACCGTTTCGAGGGCACGGAGGATGCCATCTCAGCATGCATGGCTAAAGGATATTGAGGCTATTTTGACAGCGGCTAAGGTACCGGCAGAAGAACGTGTGGATCAGGTGAAGTTGCTACTTCAGGATCTCGCACGTGATTGGTGGGAATCAGAGGAAGTAGGTATCAGACGTCCCGTTGCTTGGGACGATTTCACAGCAAGGTTCAAAACAAAGTTCTATGGAGTTGTGGCACAGTTTGAGCTACAACAGAAGTTTAGCAACCTCAAGCAGGCCGGCAAGACAGTAGATGCTTATGCAGCGGAGTTCTACAGATTGAGTAGGTTCGCCCCAGAGATGGTAGCAACGGAGCCAGAGGGCTATGAGATTTCAGCAAGGGTTTCAGCTTGAGCTCTTGCAATTGATAGAGGGGCACAATTATCAGACTTTTGATGAGGTATTGACGGCAACCCGAAGGCATGAGATCACCATTCAGAGGATCACAGCAAGGACTGGAGGTCAGAAGAGATCCCACAGTCAGATTGAAGGAGGAGGGGAGCAGCGCCCTGAACAACAGCACCATCCCTTGGCATTCGCATTCACGATGTGGCAATGCGAGGGCCAGCACCACCACCCAGGCAGCAGCAGCAACAACAGATGAAGAATCAGCAACCCCCAGCGGGCTGTACTTATTGTGGGAAGGTAGGGCACACTAGAGATGTATGTCGGACATTGAACGGACTGTGTTTGATATGTGGAAATCCAGATCATCGGGTTACCACCTGTCCCATGAATTCGAGGTCAGGAGGACCCATACAACAGTTTCCTGCTCTGCCAGCACCAGGGGCAGGCCAGTATCGAGGACCAGCATGGCAGTGAGGCCATTAGCCCAGCGTCCGTTGATGCCACAGGCTCAGATGTTTCGGCAGCAGGGACCGCCGATGCAGCAACACCAGCATAGACCACCCCAGCATCATCAAGGCAGGGGCCAGCAGCAGCAGTAGGCTAGGCCACCGCATGGGAACCAGCTAGGAGGTCGAGGACAGGCATTCACACTGTCCTTGGAGGAGGCATTAGCATCAGGAGATGTTGTGGCAGGTAACATTTTTGTCGCCTCATATCCTGCAGTAGCATTGTTTGATTCGGGAGCATCACACTCATTTATATCTGCACAATTTATGACACGGCTAGGAATGGAGTTCGAGGCATTGCCAGGGAGGTTGAATATACTCACTGGCAATGGGCTCGTAGGAGTTAGTAGAGTTATTCTAGCGTATAGCGTTGTAGTTTGCGGGAATTCCTTACTCGTCTAGTTGATAGAATTTCCTGCTGGAAATTTCGACGTTATCTTAGGCATGGACTGGCTGAATGTAACGCCCCAGAACCAGAATACTGGAGAGCGGGGGCGTACATAGCCAGCTACGTATAACGGAATGGAATCCACGCCACTATACGGTCACGGCTGTCTACATATGTGAGGGTTTCACTACAATCTATCAGTCTCTTAAGGTCATAAAATAGCCTATTGTCTCAATCTCAACCAACTAATAATAGTTACAAGATGTTAGACCACCAAATACACAATAGTAAGGCGTCCCATATATTACATATTCGGAATGATCATGAAGCTAATCGTTACAAAATGTGAGGACTAGCAAGAGTTCAGTCATACATGATCAACCCCCGGGGCTTGTCAATCATGTTACAGCCCGTAGGCAGACAATAAGTAAAAGCTGCAATCGAGCTAACACTTGCTCGTCGGCTAAACGCCTCAAAAGAATAATTTACAATATTACAGTGGGAGAACAAAAAGAAACCCATTCGATGCCCTGGTTATGCCTGGTGATCACCATCGGGCTGGAAAGCAGGGAGATCCTTTGGCGCTGCTCCGGTATCTGGCCATACAAAACCAGCTGGGTCAGACCCCAGAAAGAGCAAGTGCCATAAAGGAGGCTTCACTTAAGGACTAAACCAACAAATCATTAGCATTCAACATGTAAGAAAACAATAAATAACACAGATTGAGGTTTATGCACTACCAATGCACTTATCCCAATCAGAGAAAATAATTAAGTGAAGCATCATTGACATAAGACAACTGGAGAATCATGCTAAATAAATATAGCTGGGCAGTATATGAAGAGAAGACGAAGGTACTAATCCGGAAGCCAGGTTACAATCTTTAAACCAACAAGGACCGAGATTGTAACCCTTCGCCTGAACAGAACTTAGTCTCTGGTCATTTATTGCTAAAGGTGACAATCATTAAGGTGAAAATGAGAGAGTACAATGATAAAAGTGACAATGAAGAGTACAATACGCTGGAGTGACAATAAAGTACAATTATTATAGTAACAATCTGGAGTGACAATCATTCTGGTACAATCTTGCAATCAATTACTTCTAGACAATACTATACTGGACTAGACTCCATTCATTCAATCACGGCCAATCATTGCCTACGGCTTTCTACATTAACTAACTAGTTTATCACAATCCTAGTTACTAGCAAGATGCAATGAGATGCTCCAAGTAGTCACAGGCCCTGCAGCTATCCAGGTTATCCAGGCGAAAATTATAGTGACAATTTAGAGAGTTCAATCATTTAAATGGCAATCAGAGAGAGAACAATACACTAGAGTGACAATAGAGTTCAATCATTTAAAGTGACAATGGAGGGTGCCCCACATGACAGTGGGCTGGAAATGTGCCCTACTTGTCGGCAGGCTACAAGTCCAAACATTTGCGGCCGGAATAACGGGATCGCCTGTAACTGGGGAACATCTCTTCATGACTACTGAATTATTCTAGTTATTAGCCTCAGTTAATTCTAGTAGGTACCCCTGACCGTGGTACTCAGGGGTCCCTGCCCTAGACATGATGCAAGACACACTGGTTCATTTATCAATACATTCACATGTCACCCACGGTGTCCAGGTCAATGTTACATTATTATGTCAATAGAGCCGTCGCAACGGCGCTCGATAAACTATGCCATTTACTTATCTGGAGTGCACCACCACGGTCACTATCAAGTTGCGCACAGAATTCAATACATCAACCATGCTATGCTCACATTGTGCTTATATCAATGTCGTGTCAAAAAGACGTAAGGATATAAATAGGAAATACCATGCACTAAAAGAAGATGAAATAAAACATAATACAAATAGGTGCCAAGACTAGACTGCGCGGGACAGCCAAGGTCAGGTTGCGCCAGAACGAGGAGTGCCAAGTTGCGCTGGAACACAAGAGAGCAAGCGGCGCCAAGGTCAAGGGGCGCAGGCTATTAGGTAGCGCCAGGCTGGGTTGTGCTGGGAGGGGCAAGCTGGACCGCGCCAGGCTGGATTGTGCCAGGGCGGATTGCGCTGGGAGGGGGCAAGCTGGACCGCGCCAGGCTGGATTGCGCCAGGGCGGATTGCGCTGGAGGGGGCAAGCTGGACCGCGCCAGGTTGGATTGCGCCAGGGCAGATTTCGCTGGGAGGGGGCAAGCTGGACCACGCCAGGCTGGATTGCGCCAGGGCGGATTGCGCTGGGACGAACTGCGCTAAGCTGGGTTGCGCTAGGGCGAACTGCGCCAGCACCAAGAGGCGCTGGGCTAGGAAGCGCCAGCGCTAAAGAGCGCTGGGCTAGACTGGGTGAGTGGCGCCAGTGCTAAAGAGCGCTGGGCTAGCTGGATTGCGCCCGGGACAGGGGGTCTTCTTCCCCAAAGCTGAGAGCAAATGGCCATGGAACTCAAAACTTCAAAAGACCATAACTAGGTCAAATCTCAATGAAAATCCACTTTACAAAGGTCTAAGTTGTGTAAAATTAAATTCTCTACAACATGGAACAATCAAAACATGAAAATGAACAAGTTTTATAGATCAAAACCACCAAAATTTAAAAATACTTCAATCCTAGATCTACAAAATTTTAAGCTCCAAATGGAGAAAACCCAAGTTCTAATGTTGCTTAAAATGAGCCAATAAAGCTATTAGACAAATAAAATGTAGCCCTCAAGTGATAGCAAGATGCAACTTGCCTAGGTTGGTGGTGTGTTAATGGTGGAGAGAAAAGGGTAGTGAGGAAGAAGATGAAGTAAATAAATGAGGAGAAGAGAGAGAGGGAATTTGATATTTATGGTAGGGTGGTGGTTCTCCATGTCAAACCCAAAATAAACCAAGCCAAGATAAACCAAGGTGAACCAAGTCAAGGCCAATAAATCTCTCTCTAGCAATTTAAACCAAATGAATCATGAAATAAACCAAGCCTCACTAATCCAAAAATAAACCAATGAACCATTAAAACCAATTGAACTATCAATGCCAATAAAACCAAGCCAATGCAAAATAAATCAAGATAACTAATCATGACTAAATAAAATATGGGTCCAAATACGTATACGTACACTAAATACGTATCACGAATTTGGGATATTATACTGAAAGACAGTCGTACAAAAATAGATTGTCGTAGTGGGAGTGTATCTTTTGATATTCCAGGCATGAAGAGATTCACCTTAGTCAGATCAGAGGCAACTCAGCAAGAGCAGGGAGTAATAACGGCAATGGAAGAAGTTCAGGTTCCGAAGGTAGTTAAAGAATTTCTAGACGTATTTTCCGAAGAACTTCTCGGTGTACCACCGGTTAGAGATATTGAGTTCAGTATAGAGTTGGCACCTGAAACTAAACCGATATTAGATCGAGTTTACAGAATGGCGGATTCAGAGCAGGCCAAGGTATATCAGCACATAGAGGAACTGAAGGAGAAGAAGTTCATCCAAGCTAGCATATCACCATGGGCAGCACCAGTGGTACTTGTGGAAAAGAAGGATGGGTCATCCAAATTGTGTATCGATTACAGGAAGCTTAACGTGGCAACAGTAAAGAACAAGTACCTACTACCAAGGATCGACGACTTGTTTGATCAGTTGAGCAGAGCTAGAGTTTTCTTCAAGATAGATCTTCGTTCAGGGTATCATCAAGTGAGGGTTCGGAAGGAGGATATTCCCAAGACAACATTCAGGTCGAAGTATGGGCATTATAAATTTTAGTAATGCCGTTTGGTTTGACCAATGCTCCAGCAATATTTATGGATTTGATGAACCGCATCTTTATGCCATACTTAGATCAGTTTGTCGTTGTGTTTCTTGACGACATTCTCGTATATGCTGCCAGTAAAAAGGAGCATGAAGACCACCTTAGGAAAGTGTTACAGGTTTTGAGAGAGAACCAGTTGTATGCCAAGCTCAGCAAGTGTGAGTTCTGGATGGACCATATTTTATTTTTGGGTCACATCATATCAGGAGCTGGAGTAGCAGTAGATCCCAAGAAGATAGAAGCAGTAGAGAGTTGGCCAGTACCCAAGACCGTAGCTGATGTGCAAAGTTTCTTGGGATTGACAGGATATTACAGGAGATTCGTATCAGACTTTGCAAGACTTTCAGCACCCGTAACCCGCTTGACACGGAAGGATGTGCCATTCGTTTGGTCGGCGGAATATTAGGCATCATTTGATAATCTGAAGCAGAAGTTGATATCAGTGTCCATTCTTACATTGCCAGTTGGACCCGGAGGTTTTACTGTATATTGTGATGCGTCAGGTAAAGGACTTGAGTGTGTCCTTATGCAACATGGAAAGATAATAGCATATGCATCTAGGCAACTTCAAGACCACGAGAAGAATTACCCAACTCATGATTTGGAGTTAGCAGTAGTAGTATTTGCTTTGAAGCTATGGAGGCATTACTTATATGGTGATCGAGTGGACATGTACACAGACCATAAAAGTCTGAAGTACATCTTTACTCAGAAGGAGCTGAACATGAGGCAGAGAAGATGGTTGGAGTTGATCAAGGATTACGATGTAGAGCTTCAGTATCATCCAGGCAAGGCTAATGTGGTAGCAGACGCTCTCAGCAGGAGAGGCAGCACATTTATGTTGACAACCCAGAAGTGTAATGACCCGCTCCGCCCTAGCAGAACGCCGATTCAAACGGCAAGTGCAACGACTCAAACGAGCCGTCAACCCGAAGAGTTGGCATCGACCTGATGAAGAATCGATGCAAGGCTTACATTGGCCCGTCAAGATGAATCCAGACTTAGACTTTCAAAGGCGCACTCGGAGTGTCGCTCGGCCGATGCGAACATCGCTAAGGTGGGTGGCTCCGATGAACCCGTCTTTGCTTAGCCTAGACATATAACAATACGGACACTATAGCTAGAATCGCTAGGCGATAACACCGCGCATGCTAATAAATGACTCAACGCACCTAGCTAAGGGAATAATCCCATCTTGTATGCTTGTATAGAATATGGAAAAGAACATGAAAAATGTGAGATCTCTCGCACCGCGCTCCACGCTCGTGCTAAGACACAAGCTTACGTTTATGTTCCTTATATGTTCAACAATGAAACAATGAATAGGTTACAACAATAGAACGGAAAGACTATCAACATAGTCGTTCCGAGTAGAGTATAGCGACATTGAAAGACTATGGGACCGATGGGTCGCCAAGGCGACTTCCGCACGGGATGTTGCATAATGAATGAATGAATCAACGAATGAATGAATGAATATGTGAATGAATCTATGAACGAACGAACAAGTGAAAGAAAGAAAGAAAGAATGAAAGATAAGAAGAAAAGAATGGTTAGCGACAGGTGTGACGGGCACGTGCAACGGGGCTCGCTACCCGCGCTGCACGGACGCCAACCTGGTCGATAACGCATTAAGGCTAAGGGTTAGCCTACGGCGCAGAGACAGCCGTTAAGTTAAAATGACAAATAAAATGAAATGGTCGTGGACACCTCCATCGTATACAGAAAAGAGGCAAAATAAGGGTATTTCTAGCGGCACAGTCGAAGTGTGAAGGACGTGCAGGTCCGGACGGAAATAAAAAATTTGGCTTACGTACAGGCCTGAGTGCGGGCTTGGCCACCAGGGGACGTAAGGCCGAGTATTTCAAAAGACTATCAGGGTGTACCCGCACGCATGATAGGTGAAAAATTACCAAGGGGAAGACATGTCCAAATTGGCTTGTGATGCCAGCGACCGATACATATAGATTAAGTGGGCTTTGCTGGTGGCAATCCACGTGCAAGTCCTTGCATTGAAATCAAACTAGTCTAAGTTAACTAAATGAAGTGCCTTCTGAACAGGCTTGAATATGACACACCAAACAAATCGAGAGTACTTCGGCAAAGGAGTTAGAAAACACGCCTACGACGCGCTAGGACCCGAGGCAGGGACACGTCCTTGACATTGAAAGTTCACATGAATCACGTTAAGTTATTTCCTATGAATTGTTGACTAACTTGGTTTACTTTGGACAGGGAAGGCCGGACGGTAAGTATGGATAAGTCGTGCATGTATTTCCATGCACACACTTGAATTTGGTAACACGAGATAGGTTATGAAATATGCCATGAAATTGACCCTAAGGCAAGATTAGTAAGACAATGAACGATAGACGGTACACAAAATTAAATGGAACGTGTTTGGTAATGATAGCATTGTGGGCGAGCCAGCCTCCCCACCAGTGCATAACAATGTACTGATAACCCCACAGTCTGCTTGCAGGATGCAGGAGACGTCGTTGGATGCGGAGCTTCCCTCGAACGTGCTAAGGCGCGAAGCTATCTCTGGAGCCTTGGAGCATTGTAAGGAGCTGGAGCACCATATACAGGACATAATGTATCGGAACATCGCCATAAATCATTCCATGTTGTAAGCCACTTGGTACGCCTTTTATGTTTCAGAGAGAGAGAGCTTGAGCGATTTGTAATATCGGCCTAGCGCCGCTTGTAAACTTCTTGAATATCAATAAAGAGTTGAATTCGCTTTAATTTGTGTTCATTTATTTTTTGCTGCAAATGGGGACACTCTGTGCGACTCTGTGGCCTAGCTCAAATCGGCCATTTCTGGACATAGTCTTGCACGGGCGCAACATGGGCCCGTGCGGCATCACGCCTTAGCGAGGACGATCGCTCCTACGGGAGCGGGGCGTGACAGATTGGTATCAGAGCACGGCCTTACGTCCTTGGACTTCACGTCGATTTCTCAGTTTTGAAAGCTCGTCGTTGGAAAAAGAAGTGTACGCTCTCTCTCGTTGTGCCTTGGGATGTTCCATACAATAAGTCTAATATTTTCAAAATCTCGTACGAGTACTCGGTTGAACGGGATCGATAAGCGAAGGCCTTTGTGCAAACCACGACGGACTCGAGTTGGAAGAAACCAGAATGCTAAAAGTTAGCAAACGCAAGGCCTGCTTGAATAACCTTACGCTGAAAATAGCGAACGAGTACGCGAGACTGAAGGATATACGGATAGAACGAGTACGTCGGCTAGCGATGATATCGCGCAAAGCCTTAGAATGAGTAACGCTTAGCTGGTTTTGACTTTGACAGTCTCAAACGAGATATCGTTCGAACGAATTAAGAATGCGTAGTGCGAATTACAAAACGATTGAATAGAGAGAGTCGGAACGATGAAACAAATGGAGGTCTTGGTTGAGGAAACATGAAAGATCGTGCATGCGATTTTGAATTTAGTCGAAGGGATTGAAACTTGAGTTAAGGTGAAATACACATGGACGAGATCGAAGATAGCACGATCGGAAGATAGCGTGCATAGGAAACGTTGATTTGGAGATACGAGAATGACTAAGGAATTGGAATTGATGTTGCTCGATGACGAGTTAGCACGAGAAAATACGAATTGAGGAATTATGTTGCACGACTCGGAATTTATTGCAAAAGGAAGATCGTCAGGTTATGTACATCATCAATGGTATTGAGGCGTATCAAAGATCGATGTACAATAACTCGAGGGTACTCTAATTCGACGAAGGATGATCGTGTTAGAAGTTATTTTGAAGGATGCTATGTTGGAAATGAATGTTTGGAATGAGGAAGGAAAGTGACTTGATTGTTCGATGATAACCACAACGACAATAATCTTGTCTTGCACGAGCACAACTCCAGCCTCGCACATACGTCACGTCGGATTTGGGACGATCGTTCCGCGTGAGCGCTGGCATGGTGATTCATGTCCAGCGGGAATGGTCGAACTCAAAATATCATGATATGGCAATTTTGATTGCTTCGACTTGTGGTTTGAAGCGAAGGTAAATTCGAGGATTGTTAGGACTTGCGATTGAAGAATGAGAAAACTTAAGGATTGAGTAGACCCAATCCGCGTATCAAAAATGAGCAAGTCTAGATGCAACGCAAGAGTTACGTCCCGATGAGGACGATTATTTCGCGGGAATGTCGACATGGTGATTCATGTCCGCCGTGGATAATCAGACTTGCGTGAGATCGGGGCACAACATATTGCAAGGCTAGACGACCTTGTGATCGACTACGTGAATTGGATAGGTGAACTATATCAAAACATACTTGAAGAGATAGATTACGATAATTGCTCGTACGGACGCACGATATTAACATGTCGAGGATTTGGTTGAAGACAACCTATCATAGGATGATTCCTAAACGAGCTCGAACTTGGAGCGGAGAATGTGTTGATGCAAATAGGACGAGCACTGCTTAATGTTTAGAAATTTGAGTGAAACGAACTTGGGTAGAAACTCTCGTACAAGCGAACAAATAGTTTGACTATAGGACTTGGGGCGAGCGTCGTGCAACGACCTTGCACGATGAACCACGGACTTGACTTGTAACTATGACCTTGTGAGCTGACCTAGCGGATAGGCGGACGACCCTATACCGAGTGATTGAACCTGTGCGATGGCATTTATAGTATCGTCTGGACGGATGATTGACTTGGGGCAACAAGACTTAGAGTAGGATGGGGAACTGGGAGTGTGCATGAACGACGATGAGATTAGCCCCAAACGAAGGGAATGATAGGAATGAATGATGCGCAAGTAAAATTGGGATAACAAATTGAATCGTGATAGGAAGGTATACTCGATGATGGTACAATACTTGGTCTTGAATCGGACGAAAATTACTTAGACTTGGTCGACCCCGCTAAGAAGAAATCGTATTGATTTCATTGACAAGAGCGCTTGAGAAGCGAATCGAATAATCTCGAGGACCGAGATAAACGATATGTGATGCACACATGAGTTCGGTTTTAAATCGAAGTTAGCAAAAACGATCGACAAATCGAAACTTTCACGAGTAGCTTGTCCGACTTCGTTAGTCGCTAAGCTTGGTTAAAATGTACGTATTCGGGGGACGCCTTGAATGCGTGCACGATCCAAACTCAGCGATATGATGAACTCGAATGCAGCTGCAAGTGGGTATTGAGATGCGCATGAACGAATGAGTGAGTTTGCCTCAGCTTACGTCTCTCGTATTTGATAAATTACAACGCACCTCGTGCGACCATTTCAGTCCCATGACACGTCGAAATAGCAACCAAGTCGAAAAATCGCTTGAATTGAATAAGTACCATCAACTCTAAAATGAATGAAAAGTTATTCAATAAAATCGACCAAACGTATGCAGACACGGAACTTGGAAAGGTATCGAGTATAGTTCGATGCCATCAAACGATAAAGCCAGACGATAGAAATTGTCTACGATACGCACACGACATGAGTTAGGGAATGGTAGGATGACCTGCACTCAGGAAGTCTCGAGGATGAGACTTGTTTTGAGTGGTGTATATATAATGACCGCTCTGCTGCCATAGCGGAACGCCGATTCAAACGGCAAGTGCAACGACTCAAACGAGCCGTCAACCCGAAGAGTTGGCATCTACCTGATGAAGAATAGATGCAAGACTTACATTGGCCCGTCAAGATGAATCCAGACTTAGACTTTCAAAGGCGCACTCGGAGTGTCGCTCGGCCGATGCGAACATCGCTAAGGTGGGTGGCTCCGATGAACCCGTCTTTGCTTAGCCTAGACACATAACAATACGGACACTATAGCTAGAATCGCTAGGCGATAACACCCGCATGCTAATAAATGACTCAACGCACCTAGCTAAGGGAATAATCCCATCTTGTATGCTTGTATAGAATATGGAAAAGAACATGGAAAATGTGAGATCTTTCGCACCGCGCTCACGCACGTGCTAAAACACAAGCTTACGTTTATGTTCCTTATATGTTCAACAATGAAACAATGAATGGGTTACAACAATAGAATGGGAAGACTATCAACATAGTCGTTCCGAGTAGAGTATAGAGATATTAAAGACTATGGGACCGATGGGTCGCCAAGACGACTTCCGCACGGGAAGTTGCATAATGAATGAATAAATCAACGAATGAATAAATGAATATGTGAATGAATCTATGAACGAACGAACAAGTGAACAAAGAAAGAAAGAATGAAGATAAGAAGGAAAGAATGGTTAACGACAGGTGTGACGGACACGTGCAACGGGGCTCGCTACCCGTGCTGCACGGACGCCAACCTGGTCGATAACGCATTAAGGCTAAGGGTTAGCATACGGCGCAGACAACCGTTAAGTTAAAATGACAAATAAAATAAAATGGTCATGGATACCTCCATCGTATACGGAGGAGAGGCAAAATAAGGGTATTTCCAGCGGCACAGTCAAAGTGTGAAGGACGTGCCGGTCCAGACGAAAATAAAAAATTTGGCTTACGTACAGGCCTGAGTGCGGGCTTGGCCACCAGGGGACGTAAGGCCGGGTATTTCAAAAGACTATCAGGGTGTACCAAGCCGTACGCCATGATAGGTGAGAATTACCAAGGGGAAGACTTGTCCAAATTGGCTTGTGATACCAGCGACCGATGCATATAGATTAAGTGGGCTTTGTTGGTGGCAATCCACGTGCAAGTCCTTGCATTGAAATCAAACTAGTATAAGTTAACTAAATGAAGTGCCTTCTGAACAGGCTTGAATTTGACACACCAAACAAATCGAGAGTACTTCGGCAAAGGAGTTAGAAAACATGCCTACGACGCGCTAGGACCCGAGGCAGGGACACGCCCTTGACATTAAAAGTTCACATGAATCACGTTAAGTTATTTCCTATGAATTGTTGACTAACTTGGTTTACTTTGGACAGGGAAGGCCGGACGGTAAGTATGGGTAAGTCGTGCATGTATTTCCATGCACACACTTGAATTTGGTAACACGAGATAGGTTATGAATATGCCATAAAATTGACCCTAAGGCAAGATTAGTAAGACAATGAATGATAGACGGTGCACAAAAGTAAATGGAACATATTTGGTAATGAGCATTGTGGGCGAGCCAGCCTCCCCACCAGTGCATAACAATGTACTGATAACCCCACAGTCTGCTTGTAGGATGCTTGAGACGTCGTCGGGTGCAGAGCTTCCCTCGAACGTGCTAAGGCGCGGAGCTATCTCTGGAGCATTTGAGCGTTGCAAGAAGCTGGAGCACCATATACAGGACATAATGTATCGAAACATCGCCATAAATCATTCCATGTTGTAAGCCACTTGGCACGCCTTTTATGTTTCAGAGAGAAAAAGCTTGAGCGATTTGTAATATCGGCCTAGCGCCGCTTGTAAACTTCTTGAATATCAATAAAGAGTTGAATTCGCTTTAATTTGTGTTCATTTACTTTCTGCTTGCAAATGGGGACACTCTAATGCGACTCTGTGGCCTAGCTCAAATCGGCCATTTCTGGACATAGCCTTGCACGGGCGCAACCTGGGCCCGTACGGCATCACGCCTTAGCAAGGAAGATCGCTCCTACAGGAGCGGGGTGTGATAAGAAGCACATTTTAGAGGACCTTCAGGAGATGGGTATCGAAGTTATACTTCCTAGTGATGAAGGAGTTCTAACAAGTCTACAAGTTCAAAATGACTTGGTAGACAGGATCAAGGCAGCTCAGGCACAGGACCCAAGGATTCAGAAGCTTAGAGTAGAATGTGAGTCAGGACTCAGGAAGGAGATGAGAATCCACGGAGATGGTACCCTTAGGTTTGGATCGCGCCTATGTGTGCATAGTGGAGATATTAGACAGGAAATTATGGCAGAAGCTCACAGTTCTCAGTATTCTATACACCCTGGAGGGACTAAGATGTACCAAGATATCAAGCAGCACTTCTGGTGGAACGGAATGAAGAGAGGGATAGCTAGATTCGTTTCCCATCGCTTGATATGTCAGCAAGTGAAGACAGAGCAGCAGAGGCCAGCTGGATTATTGCAACCGCTTCCTATTCCGAAATGGAAGTGGGAACACATCACAATGGACTTTGTGACCTGTTTACCGAGATCACCAAGTGGTAAAGATGCTATTTGGATGATAGTGGACCGGCTTACAAAGGTAGCACACTTTCTTTCTTTCAGAGTAGGGCAATCTACAAAAAAGTTGGCAGAGTTGTATATGCAACAGATAGTCAGGCAGCATGGAGTTCCTGTCAGTATTGTGTCAGACAGAGATACCCGTTTCACATCATATTTTTGGAAGAGCTTACATCATAGTCGAGGCACCAAGTTAAGATTTAGCACGGCTTACTATCCACAGACGGACGGACAATCAGAAAGGACAATTCAGACTTTGGAAGATATGTTGCGAGCTTGCACCCTAGATTTTAGAGGATCTTGGAGAGCCACCTACACTTAGTCGAGTTTTCATATAACAACAGTTATCAATCCAGTATCCAGATGGCGCCATTCGAAGCTGTATATGGTAAGAAGTGTAGGTCGCCACTAGCATGGGATGATATCGGGGAGAGGAAGATGCTAGGCCCAGAAATGATTGTCCAGACAGTTGAATTGGTTAAGGGAATTAGAGAGCGACTTCGAATTGCGCAAGATCGACATCGTCATTGGGTGGACCATCATCGTAGGCCGCTAGAGTTTTCTGTTGGGGACCACGTGTTCCTACGGATCTCACATACCCGCGGGATCATTAGATTTGGCGTTCGCAGGAAGTTGAGTCCGCGATACATAGGACCATTCGTTATCCTTGATATGGTAGACGATGTTGCTTATCGTTTGTCCCTTCCACCTTCGTTACGAGAGGTGCATGACGTGTTTCATGTATCTCAGCTGCGAAGGTATGTATCGGACCCAAGTCATATCCTTGATCATTTTGAGCTGGTTGTTGGTACCAACTTGTCTTACGAGGAGCAGCCGGTGTCCATTTTGGACCGAAAAGAGAAGATAATCAAGAACCGAACAATTAGCCTTGTCCGGGTTGCTTGGGGTCATCACTCATTAGGAGAGTCAACGTGGGAACGTGAGGATGATATCCGATCACGGTATCCATATCTGTTTGACTCACAAGGTATATTTTTTCCCGTGTACCTTGATTGTCTTAACCCCTCATGTTTGTCACCCTATGCGTAGAACTACTTGATATCGTAGATTGTTAATATAGATATGTTATCTGCTAGTTAACATTGAAGAATGATTGCTTGCTCAAGTTTCTTGTACCTAGATTAGCTTAGTTTTGATATTCCTATCCTGCTTGGATTTGAAATTCCGAGGACAGAATTTTTCTAAGGAGGGTAGAGATGTCACTTTCCGTTCCCAGAATACGTATTCTTAATACATGTACTGCTTTAATATATTTATTTAATATTTATCAAGTATTGTTCTGTAATTAAACTCCTTTAATTTTATGTTAATTAATTTCCTGCAATTTTATTTCTGTATTTTATTTTCTGCTTTTATACTCTGCTTTAGCTATGCTTTGGGTTCGGCTTGGATTGGATTAAGTATGTTGGTTCATTATGAACCGAAACAAACCCCTACCTACCACCACCTCTTCATTTAAGGCCCCACTCCCTTTCTCTCTTCATTACTTCACTATTACTCTTCTTCTTCCTCATAAACAAACCCCCACCTACCAGCCGCCTAGGCAAGTACCAACTTGCTTCTTGATGGATCTCCATTTTTGTTGTTCCATTATCTTTCTCTCAGAATTTTTAGATACTTTAGTACTTAGCATTTTCAATTTCCATGGATCATTTCTTGTAATCTAAGTTTAATGCATTTTCGGATTCTTAGGTTTTGATTTAGTAACTTTGTTATTCTTCAAGTTTTGATGGTTCCATATTGTAGAAAATTTCGTTCTACCCTATTTTGACCTATGGAAGTCCAGTTTTGGGCTTGGAATGAAGGAATTAGGAAGCTCGAAAGCAATGGCTTCCCATGGTTCTCCTTCTCAGAAAGTGGAGAAGAAGAACAGTGCTTGACCACATGAGTTTTTTGCGACAAGTCTCCCTTGGCCGCATGAGCACTGTCATTTTAACCGCATGGGCTTATTCAGCCGCATGAGCTTAGTCAGCCATGGACTTAATCGACCGCATGGCGCTGTTCAGCTGCCTAGCTGAGCCTGAACCCGCAGCCGTATGAGACTTGTAATTCAGAGCCGCATGGCGCTCATTATCCTGTAGCCGCATGGACCTTAATTATTCCTAGACGCATAAGGTAAACTTTCAGCCGCATGGTGCTGATCATTCTCAGTCGCATGGCGCTGCGTGACTTCTCAGCCGCATATAGGCTTGCACCTATTCAGCCGCATGGAATTTCCCCTGGCCGTATGGGCGCATCTTGCCCGTAGCCGCATGAGACCCCTTTAGTTTCTAGCTGCATAGGGCTTTGCTAATTTGGCCGCATGAGACTATTCTGTCCCGGCCATATGGAATCACCCTTGCCCAGCCGCATGTAACCCATTCATTTCCGGCCGCATGAATCAATAATTTCCCAGCCGCATGAATGCTAGCCATAATGCCTTTTGGCTGATTCTTGTTTCAAATTAACATTGATTGACATTGATTGACATTGATTGACATTTATTACCATTGATTGATTGACTTGGCATTTATTAACATTAATTATTGTCTTGACATTAATAAACAGGAATTGTTATCTTGATTTAGTAAATTTATCATGCATTCCTAATTGGAACTAAGAGGCTGGCTAGTCGTATTATTGAATTAAATAAATGAGACACGTTCATATCATGAACTATTGTAATCGACTGGCTGATCCTGAATATTGGCATACAGACACATGCAGGTTTTAATTTATTTTACAAAAGCAGCATGTGTACTTTATGGTCAAGGCATGATTATTCCGTGGTTAGTTTTGATTGTTGCATTACGCTATGTAAGACCTACAACCTAACCGCACGGGTATCGTTATAGAGTTGTGCATATCGTACCCCGTACGAAAGTACTCATTCTGAATGACCATGATCCACGGCATGGGACTTCACTCAACGTAGAGACTATTAGTTAAATAAAATAAGGATTGTATGGAGAGAATGGATTCCCGAGTTCTTACATGGCAGCCCTCTTGGGACTATTAAGTGCCCGACAGGCCGACTGGTTCCCACAGGTACTGCAAATCTGCCACACGGGTAGGGAGCAGTATCTGCTTATATTATTTAATTATACATGGTATACTAACGACGAACGTCCCGCTGGGACTCGTCTAAATACATGATTGGCACAATTGATTGATTGGATGACTAGCCTTGCTTGCACATAGTAAGAACTGAGGAATCTTTTATTGCATAATTCCAGAATAACTTGGAACTCACCGTAGCAAGCCGTAGTAGTTACATGGCCGTTTAAGTAGATTTTTTTATGTACTGTACCTACTCTGTTACCTAACTGAGATGATCAGAATGTCAGGACATAACGGGCCAACTTCTGTCCTTGTTTGGTTGGGAGGTTGGTTCGAAGTGTCGTGATGTTATATGAATCCTAGTAGATAGCAGAGATCTATTATCATATTCTCTTCTTACTGGCTTCATTCCTCATATCGTGCTTCCTTGCGGTACTTGCTATTAGAGGTCTAACCTCTCTGGTTTTGCATGGCCAGATTTAGAGCCGGTCCCCGAGGATCCAGCTTACTTCTACCTCCAAGATGGTCAATACTAGAGGGATGATCGCAGGAGGACTCGAGTTGGTTCTTTACTTTCCCGCTCGTTTTGTTAAATACTTTATACTTTACCGTTTGGCACCGACATGTTAGTTGGATTGTCTTATACCTACTTTTGCATAATTGTAACTAAATCAGGCTGCAGCTGATAACAATTTTGTATACTTACTACATCATCTGGCTGTGTTTTGTAAAGCCAGATATCAAGAACATTTTGACTGAGCGTTTGGGATGCCTTACTGCTTTATCTCACATGTTCTCTATTTCCGCTTCTTGTTTGAATGATTGAGACAATAGATGTGAAGTGACCATAGTAAGACTCTTACGTAGTATGCACCCCCTCGTCTTATTAGACAGTATTGATCGTATTATACGGTATTCATCTACCCGTAATACGTAGCTGACTGAGTCATTCTCCCGCTCTCCAGTATTCTGGTTCTGGGGCATGACAGCTTTTATGAAATGTCCACCACGCTGGATGAGTTTTATGAAATACCCAAAATTATGTATTTTTATGTTAAATATTCCAAGATTTCCTTTTAGATGCCACCCACTGGAAACTGCTATTTTTAAAATATCGAAACTACCCCTCCGCGCGAATTGGTCATCTATATGTATTTGAATTCAAAAAACTCAGATCTGGATTGCGATTTTCGTCTTCTTCTTCTTCACGGGAAATCTGAATTCCATTGCTCTCATCTTCAGCAGAGATCGCAAAGATCGTTCGTAGTTCGGTGTAATTTTCTTCAGTCGAACTCAGATCATCGCTCGTCATCATCATCACCATCATCATCATCTTCATCGTGGAGACATTTGAAGTTTTTCGACGATTAGGTCAATTGTGGAGAAAGATCTTTCTTCTTCTTTTCCATAAGAATTATCATCGTTTTGAAAGAAGAACGAAACTCTTTATTCCTGACAAAATTTTTCTAAAAAAATATTCTCCGTGTTAAAATCACGGAGAATGACCATTCTCCACCACGGAGAATATAGTGCCCCGTCCCTACATCGTGCCCCGTTGTTCGTCCACGGGTGCGCGAGAAAGGAACACTGTCGCTATCGACTCGGTCGGGACCGATAGGTCGGGATCGATCGAATTGATCGAACGGGAACGGTTGAATTAAGATCCATTCCCCGTTATGGAATGGCTTCTTCGGAACCAAGTCCCATATTCAGCGGGTTGCGCCTCAAGGATTGACTCTGCGGCTGAGTCGGGAGAGACCTTCTGTTGCTCTGCTTTTCACGCCGCTTGCGTTGGTTTTGGTTTTGTTTTCTGAATGCGTTTTCGTGAATATTTTCGATGGTTTTCATGGCTTACGTTTCGAACTTCGCATTCGTATCGAATTTCCTTGAATAACACAGTGTTCTAATCGGTTGCTTGTGCGATTTCAGGTGATCGCGTAGGCAACGTCTAGCACGGCCAACCAGTTTCTCGCCTCAAGTAAATAGTAAGGTGAGTGGCTGACCCTTCTTCCCTCGACCCTCTTCTCTAATACATTATCAATACTAGACATGTGCTAGGCTAGAGGTAATGCAACGACATGAATGATATTTCGATGAACGGTCACACGACGTCCCACGAACACGAACTATACAGATGCTTGTCATATAATATTATCGTGCTTGCCATTATCAAATCATATAGAACCGTGCTAAGGAAGGATGAATCGATTAAATGAATGTCGCAACGATACTATAAGATGTGCCTTGAAATTACAAATTAACTTAGCACGGTCATGGACAACTTGTCGACAAGGGCGATTGTTTCTTCGAACGGTATTCCGAGGCCACGGGACCGTTCCGGCCTAGGAAGAAACACGGATAGCTATGCCGGATGCATGCCACGGTAGGCAGTGGCTTCACTACAAGAAAATGTAGCATTTATGGCTCGCAATTTACGGCACGCAGTAACTGCGTGCCGTAAATGACACACTTTTACGGCACGCATATTTGTGTGCCGTAAATGAGTTATTTTTTGTCTTTGTTATGGCGTGTTTTGTATGCAAGCCGTCATTGTAAACGTATTTACGGCATGCAGGTATGTGCGTCGTGAATGATAACTTATTTACGGCATGCATTTGTGCACGCCATGAATGATTTTTCAATGACGGCATGCACTTGTGAGTGCCGTAAATGATAGCTCATTTATGGCATGCATTTGTGCACGTCGTGTATAGTGCAATTGATTCTTCTGAGAAACTTTTTCCTATGTAATTGTTTCTCTAAAATCTCCTTTCAAATTAACTTTCCCACAAAGTTTATGTAAATTAACTTTCTAACTATTTTATTAGTATTATTAATTAATAAAAAATAGTATTATTAATTAAAAAAATAAGTTAATTAGTTAATTTCGTTATAATCATAATTAATAATTTGTTAGTATTATTATAATATTAACTAATAATTTGTTAATTAGTTAATAATCATAATTCACTAGTATTATTATATTATTATTATAATATAATTAATAATTTATTAATATTATTATGATATTAATTAATAATCATATCCTATGTTTAGTATTATTAATTAAAAAATTAGTTAATTAGTTAATTTCGTTATAATCATAATTAATAATTTATTAGTATTATTATAATATTAACTAATAATTTGTTAATAACTATTTTATTATAATATTAATTAATATTATTTCAATCACAATTAGAATCATATTTTATAATAATTTAATTAATAATTTACTAATCATAATAATATTAATTTAATTACTATTTTTAAAATATTTAAATATAGTTACTTAATCATTAATTATTAATTATTTATCAATAATTATTATTAATTGTTAACAAAACTATCAATTATTAATTATTAATTATTAATCGTTAATTATAATTTATAGTTATTAATTATTAATTATTAATCGTTAATTATTAATGTTTTTTAGATAAGTCAATGGTAGACGTTAAAAAAAGAATTTATAGAAGTTAGTCGTGTGATCCTAATTTTTTTTTTGTTTCGGTTTTTGCTCTAAATAAACAAATCAACGAAATATTAGAGCCACAAAAAAAAAAAACAACAAATCAACGAAATATAATCCCGCCCGTTTCTAAATTAGGGCCAGCAAACTAGTAAACTCTCGCGGTTTTCTAACCTATTCCTAAAGTCCCGCCCCTCATGCCAACAATAAAACTTAATAAAAGTATTCCCCACCCAAACCCAAAGCAAACCCAGAGAAATCCCTATCGGAAGAAGAAGAGGAAGGGCGGAGAAGGAAAAAAAAATCAAAAATCTAGAAAATCGAAAGAAGAGGAGGAAGAAGAAGAAGAGGAAGAGGAACAACAGAGAAGAGAAGGTAAAGATTTTTGTTATATTGAGAAATATTTGTAGAATTCTATATTAAAGTTAGACGATTGATTTTCCACAAGATTTGGGCGTGAACGATCGAGAAAAAAATGATTTTTGTTATATTGAAAAATGTTTTGTGGGAAGAATAACGCTGAGGACGTTTTTGTTTTGGAGCATGTTGAGGACGTTGTTGAGATGAAGAGAAAGAGAGAGAGAGAGACACTTGAATCTTGATATGATACTTTTCATGTGAACTTTTAATTATTTTCAGTTTTGGTGTAAGAAATCTTGTTGTTAAACTTTTGTAGTAATTAGTTTAGTTCGTCACCATTTTTTCTCCCAAGGGTTTGGGTGCTTGTCCAACTTTTCTTCTTGTTCTTGTGTATTAGTTAATAAGTGTTTTCTTAAATTCTGTGGATCTTCTTGTGTATTAATTAATTAGGGTTTTATTTTCCGTGGATCTTGTTCTTGTGTATTAATTAATTAATTAATTAGGGTTTTATTAAATTAATTAGGGTTTATTTTTCGTGGATCTTCTTGTTCTTGTGTATTAATTAATTAGGGTTTTATTTTTCGTGGATCTTCTTGTTCTTGTGTATTAATTAATTAATTAGGGTTTTCTTAAATTCTGTGGATTTTGGTTCTGTTTTGTGGAAAGAAAGATTTGAGAGGGAAAAAAAAAGATTGGACGAATTTTTTCTTTGGTCCTTGAGAAATTGAAGTCGAGGTCTTGGTCGATTTGGGGTCGCTGATGTGGGTCGCTGCTATCCTTTGATATATTTTTGCTGTTGTCCCGACTTTGGGCGACTTTTTTCTTTCGTCCTTGTGAAATTGAAGTCGAGGTCTTGGTCGATGCAAATACTCTATAGTTAAAGATACGCTCACGTTCACGTTCTCGTTACAGTTATTATTTCTAGTTGGTTCTACCTTTTTCTTCCTTTATTGAGAAAATGATACGCTCACGTTCTCTTTACTGCTGAATATTTCTATAAATAACCATTCATAAATCGATTAAGATTAATTTGTCCCCAAAGTGTCTATTGAAGTCCATGAAAACTCTATAGTTAAAGATCATGAGCATTGAAGGATACATATTTATTACTCTAGATCCCGCACATCCAAACTACCCCCAACATATATATCCGGTGACCCATATAGTTTGCATCCTGACTTTTCTTTGTTTGCATTTTCTTTGGAGAGAGTTGGAGAGTATTTTAGATATATGCATTAGATATTGAAAATATATATATAGCTGCAAAAGAAGAAGAAGCCTGCATTCTTTTGTGAGATTATATGTAGTGTAGTCTCTATCACTAGATGTCTGACTTGGTGAATATCCATGATCTCTGCCTGTCGGTCTAATCTTTTCTATGTATTGGAGTTTTTAGTTTGCTATGTGTTGTTTACTTTGCTTTTGGAGTGTTATTTGTCTTATGGTCACTACTCAATTTCCAAGGATTGTTCTCTTCATGTCTGTAACTTCTGGATGGCTTATAACATGTATATTGAGTTATGCTCTTGAAAAATATACAAGCATATCAGCCGTTTTACGAATGAATGCAATTATATATATCTTATATATTTCATCGCACTAATTGATCTTTGGCTATTTATCTTTGATATGCAAACTTCTATCTTAAAGTTAATCAGGAGGATTCCCAAGAAAAATAGAAACATCATGGATAAAATTTGGCTACACATTTCAAGGTTATTTTAAAATCTCTGAACTATACAATCTTATGAATATACTATCTGTCGTTTCTTTTTAAAGAAAAATTTGAATTTTTTCCTTGTGCTTATCATGTTTTTTTTTTCCTTTAGAACTTGTAAAGCCTATCATGATGGTGCAAGGAGATTTTTTGATATGGTTAAAGCAAGTAAAATAGATCTACAAAAGACTCAATGTCCTTGTAGCCATTGTATGAACCTACAATACCATAATTTTGATACTGTATATGATCACTTGATCATAAATGGTATGCATCCTCGTTACACTACATGGATCTTTCATGGGAAAAAGCCAAATACATTAGAAGATAGAAATATAGAGTTCCCAGAGACCTATAACATGTACAAAGATGCATTTTTTGACGATGATGATGATGATGTTATGGAGCCTATAGATGAAATAGAGCATGATTTGAAAGATTTAGTGGAGGAGGCAAAACTTCCTTTATATTCTGGTTGTACTATCACAAAGATGTCTGCAACGGTTATGTTATACAAGTATAAATCTAGGTATAGCCTATCTGATACTGGTTTTGATGAACTTCTTAACATCATTCGAGATATTCTACCAAATGATAACATACTTTCAAGTTCATTATACTCCATGAAAAAGTTTCTCAAGGCATTTGATTTGGGGTATGAGAAGATACATGCTTGTGTGAATGACTGTTGTGTTGGAGTGGGTGGGGTTCCCAACCTATGTGGAGAAGACCCCGGAGTGCGACGAGCGCCGTTCGTGTGTCGAAGAAGCTCGGGGAGGAAGCAGGACTGCTGAGAGAGCTGCAGAGAGCTGCTGGAAGCAGAGGGGCCGAGTTCGGGCCGAACTCTGCCCCTGGCAGAGTTCTGGCCGAACTCTGCCTCCTCATTCCAGAAGTAGTCGGCCAGTGCTGGTTGCCCCGCACAGAGTTCTGGCCGAACTCTGTGTGTCGGGGGGCTGAAGCGGGATTTTGGATGAGTTTTCATCATTGGATCTAATCCAACGGTTCAGGTTGGTTGCGGGATTAGGGAGATATATATTGAGTTTTCTCAACCCTAATTCATAAGTGCAACATAACACAAGTTTTGAGAGAGAAAGGAGGCAAGAGTGCCATTGCAACTTCGGAGAAGAAGGCGGAGGATTGAAGGTTGATATTCGGAGGAGATCGTGTTCGGGTAATCTCTACTCGTCGTTCTCGTTCTTCGTAGCCTTGTAATCGTTGTTCTTTTCTCTGAGTGTTGTGGGGATCCGATTTGGATCGGAGGAGTTTATAGAGGGTGTAATTCTTCTATTCCATTAGTGGAGGCTTCTCAGGGTTGGACTCCGATCGTCCCGTGGTTTTTCCCGCAAGGGTTTCCACGTCAAAAATTCTCTGTGTCTGCGTGATTGTTTTGTGTGCTTGTTTTTGGGTTCGTGCGTTGTTTGCTCGGTCCTCTCGCAGGTACTCTCCGGTTTGGGGAAAGGTTTCCGCGCTTCTTTCCCAACAGAGTGGTATCAGAGCATAGGTTTTGTTCTGGCTGATACCAACAGAGTGGTATCAGAGCATAGGTTTTGTTCTGGCTGATACCAACAGAGTGGTATCAGAGCTTTGGGTTCAAAGGGTGTCAGGAGTTGACAGAGGAACCAGAGAGGAGAGATGGACGCGAAGCCGGTGCGCATGGTGAACCATAATGGCACAAACTATCATTATTGGCGGAGCAAGATGAAGGATTTGCTATTTGTCAAGAAGCTGCATCTACTTGTGTTTGCAACCGAGAGGCCCAGTGATAAATCCGAGGAGGACTGGAAGTTCGAGCACATACAGGTGTGTGGGTACATACGGCAGTTTGTGATGAACGTGTACAACCACGTTGCCAAATTGAGCACGCGAAGACGTTTGGGATAAGCTGGAATCCTTGTATGCGAAGAAGACCGGGGTAAACAAGTTGTTCCTGATCCGAACGATGATGGGTCTGCGGTACAAGGATGGGGCGTCTATTACGGATCACTTGAGTGATTTCCAGGGCGTGGTTGACCAGCTATCTTCTATGGGAGTCAAGTTCGACGACGAAGTTCAGGGACTGTGGCTGCTGTGTACCTTGCCAGACTCGTGGGAGACCGTACGAGTATCTATGATTGCTTCTGCTCCAGAGGGCGTGGTCAGTCTGGAGTTTGCCAAGAGCGGGGTGTTGAATGAAGAGATACGGAGACGTTCTCAGGGCACTTCATCCACATCCCACCACTCAGAGGCACTTGTTTCAGAGAGCCGCGGAAGGGGCAAAAGCAGGGGTCCAGGTGGTGGCAGAGACAAGAGCAGGGAGAAGTCCAAGGGTCGGTACGAGGACTCAGAGTGTTATCATTGCGGTAAGAAGGGCCATATCAAGCGGAATTGTTTCGCTTGGAAGAAGGAGAAGAAGGGCGACAAGGGGAAGCAAGAAGAGAACACTACAGCGGCGGCCTTGGTGCATGGAGGCGATGTGATCGTCGTAGGTGATGAGGTCATTACTAACCTCGCCTGCGATGACAATTCTTGGCTGGTGGACTCAGGGGCTTCAGCACATGTATCTCACAATAGGGCACTGTTTGCCACTTACACGACAGGCGACTGTGGCGTGTTGAAGATGGGCAACGGAGATGTGTCGAAGGCGGTTGCCATTGGAGATGTGCATTTGAGAACGAAGACGGGTGCGGTTCTTGTTCTCAAGGATGTTCGTCATGTCCCTGATATCCGTTTCAACCTGGTGTCGGTTGGAAGGTTGGATGACGAGGGATTCTTCAGTCTCTTCGGGAATAGTCAGTGGAAGCTTTCCAGAGGTTCGATGGTGATTGCCAGAGGAAGCAAGAAGTCCGGTCTCTACTATATGGAGGGAGCGCAGAGGGGGCACAGGAGGTGAACGCAGTCAGTGACGCGTCTACCGAGTTGTGGCACAGGCGGCTCGGCCATAACAGCGAGAAGGGGATGAGCTACTTGGTGAACAGGAAAGTGATTCCGGGGCTCAAGTCTACAAAGTTGGAGAAATGCACGCACTGTTTGGCTGGGAAGCAAAGTAGGGTGTCTTTCCAGAGTCACCCAAGTTCGAGGAAGCCGGCGTTGCTCGAGTTGATTCACTCGGATGTCTGCGGTCCTATGAAGGTAAAATCTCTTGGTGGTGCTTCTTACTTTGTGACTTTTATTGATGACTGTTCCAGGAAGGTTTGGGTCTATGCCTTAAAGACCAAGGATCAGGTGCTGCCTACTTTCAAGGAGTTTCAGGCCTCCGTTGAAAGGGAGACGGGCAAGAAGTTGTTGTGTGTTCGGTCCGACAATGGCGGCAAATACATCGGTCCCTTTGATGCGTATTGCAGAGAGCAAGGGATACGACACCAGAAGACTCCGCCAAAGACACCTCAGCTCAATGGTGTAGCGGAGCGCATGAACAGGACACTGATGGAGAGGGTGCGGTGTTTGCTGTCAGAAGCAAACTTGCCGGGCAGTTATTGGGGTGAGGCTCTTCTCACAGCTGCTTATATTATTAATTTGTCTTCTAGTGCTCCTTTGCAGGGTGATGTGCCTGACAAAGTATGGTACGGCAAGGAGCAGTCATACAGTCACCTGCGGGCGTTTGGTTGTAAAGCCTTCGTGCATGTACCGAAGGACGAGAGGACCAAACTTGAGCCGAAGACGAGGCGATGCGTCTTTGTCGGCTACGGTCGGGATGAGTTTGGCTATAGACTCTACGACCCAGTGGAAGGAAAGCTCTACAGAAGCAGGGACGTGGTGTTCGTCGAGGATCAGACCATGACCAACACTCAGGATTCCGAGACGCCTTCTGAGGCTGAGGAATTGCCTGAGTTAGAGTCATTTCGCTTCGAGCAGTTTCCAGAGGACATCGCAGAGGATCCAGTTATGGGGGAGCCAGTACATGGAGTTGCTTCCAACCTTGATCATCAGCCTGCTGATGGTGGTCAGGGTGTCCCTCAGGAGGATGAGCATGCCGGGGAGGCAGTTCCTGAAGGGGAGGAGGCTGTCGGTATACAGCCAGCACCAGTGGCTCTACTGAGAAGGAGCAACAGGGATCGTCGACCATCTACGAGATACTCGCCGGATGAGTATGTGCTACTGACTGACGGGGGAGAGCCCGAAAGTTTCGCAGAGGCTATGGAAGACGAACACAGGCAGGAGTGGATGGTGGCTATGCAGGAGGAGATGAGTTCCTTGCACATCAATTCTACTTATGATCTGGTGCGGTTGCCAAAGGGCAAGAAGGCTTTGAAGAATCGATGGGTGTTCAGAGTGAAGCAGACGGATGATGCTACTCGCCCTCGATACAAAGCGAGACTGGTAGTCAAGGGCTACGGTCAGCGGAAAGGCGTGGATTATGATGAAATCTTTTCGCCTGTCGTCAAGCATTCGTCTATTCGGGTGGTGCTAGCATTAGCAGCCAGTTTCGACTTGGAGGTCGAGCAGATGGATGTGAAGACGGCGTTCCTCTTCGGTGATCTTGAGGAGGAGTTGTACATGGAGCAGCCGGAGGGATTCTGTGAGAAGGGCAAGTCACATTTGGTCTGCCGGTTGAGGAAGAGCTTGTATGGTCTAAAGCAGGCTCCGAGGCAGTGGTACAGAAAGTTCGAGTCGTTTATGGGGGAGCATAGTTAGCACGGACGACGTCGGACCATTGTGCATTTGTGAGGTACTTTGCCGATGATGATTTTATCATCTTATTGCTCTATGTTGATGATATGCTATTAGTGGGTCGGAATGCCACTAGGATAGCGGAGTTGAAGCGCCAACTGGGCACGGCCTTCTCTATGAAGGATTTGGGCGCAGCGAAGACTATTCTTGGGATAGAGATCAGCCGAGAGAGAGAGTCCAAGCTGCTACACTTGTCCCAAAAGAAGTACATTCATCGGGTACTTCAGCGTTTCGGGATGGACGGGTCGAAGAAAGTGAGTTCCCCCCTCGCGGCTCACTTTAAGTTCACTGAGGAGCAGTGTCCATCTACCGAGGACGAAAAGGAAGATATGGAGCGGGTTCCATATGCTTCAGCTGTGGGAAGCTTGATGTATGCTATGGTGTGTACGAGGCCAGATATTGCTCATGCAGTTGGTACGGTTAGCAGGTATCTTTCGAATCCTGGAAGGGTACACTGGAGTGCGGTCAAGTGGATTCTACGATATCTTCAGGGCACTACTGGTTGGAGACTTTCCTTTGGTGGTGACGAGCCGAAGCTGGTCGGGTATACTGACGCTGATATGGCTGGAGATATAGACACGAGGCGGTCGACTTCGGGCTACGTGATGATATTTGCGGGAGGAGCGGTGTCGTGGCAGTCGCGGTTGCAGAAGTGTGTTGCCTTGTCGACGACGGAGGCAGAATACATTGCGGCGACGGAGGCTTGCAAGGAGCTGTTTGGATGAAGAAGCTGTTGCAGGAAATGGGACTGAAGCAAGAGCAGTATACTTTGCTTTGCGACAGTCAGAGTGCTATCCATCTTGTGAAGAATCAGACGTTTCATAGCCGGTCCAAGCACATCGAGACTCGGTATCACTGGATACGGGATGTGGTTGAAAAGAAGGACGCGGAGCTTGAAAAGGTGCATACAGATGACAACGGAGCTGATATGTTCACGAAGATTCTACCAAGGGGAAGTTTGAGTACTGCAGGCAGATCGTCGGGATGACGACGTCCTCCCCATAGTTGTGAAGGAGAAGATTTGTTGGAATGGGTGGGGTTCCCAACCTATGTGGAGAAGACCCCGGAGTGCGACGAGCGCCGTTCGTGTGTCGAAGAAGCTCGGGGAGGACAGGACTGCTGAGAGAGCTGCAGAGAGCTGCTGGAAGCAGAGGGGCCGAGTTCGGGCCGAACTCTGCCCCTGGCAGAGTTCTGGCCGAACTCTGCCTCCTCATTCCAGAAGTGGGTCGGCCAGTGCTGGTTGCCCCGCACAGAGTTCTGGCTGAACTCTGTGTGTCGGGGGGCTGAAGCGGGATTTTGGATGAGTTTTCATCATTGGATCTAATCCAACGGTTCAGGTTGGTTGCGGGATTAGGGAGATATATATTGAGTTTTCTCAACCCTAATTCATAAGTGCAACATAACACAAGTTTTGAGAGAGAAAGGAGGCAAGAGTGCCATTGCAACTTCAGAGAAGAAGGCGGAGGATTGAAGGTTGATATTCGGAGGAGATCGTGTTCGGGTAATCTCTACTCGTCGTTCTCGTTCTTCGTAGCCTTGTAATCGTTGTTCTTTCTCTGAGTGTTGTGGGGATCCGATTTGGATCGGAGGAGTTTGTAGAGGGTGTAATTCTTCTATTCCATTAGTGGAGGCTTCTCAGGGTTGGACTCCGATCGTCCCGTGGTTTTTCCCGCAAGGGTTTCCACGTCAAAAATTCTCTGTGTCTGCGTGATTATTTTGTGCTTGTTTTGGGTTCGTGCGTTGTTTGCTCGGTCCTCTCGCAGGTACTCTCCGGTTTGGGGAAAGGTTTCCGCGCTTCTTTCCCAACAGAGTGGTATCAGAGCATAGGTTTTGTTCTGGCTGATACCAACATGTTGTTTTTGAAAAAATTTCGAACATATGGAGATGTGTCCAAAATGTGGTGAATCACGATGGAAGGTTAATAAGCGAACTAAAAAGGTTCGTAAAGGAATTCCTGTAAAGGTCTTGAGATACTTTCCAATCATACCTCGATTTAGGAGAATGTTTAAATCATCTGAAAAGGCAGAACAACTAACATGGCATTACAATAACACAAGTCAGGACGGCATGATGCGCCATCCAGTTGACTCGTTTGCATGGAAGAAGATTGATAGTAAATTTTCAACTTTTGCAGCGGATCCTCGTAATCTCTGGCTCGGTCTTTCATCCGACGGATTCAATCCCTTTGGTGATCTTAGTTCTAGATATAGTTGTTGGCCAGTGATTTTGGCCACCTATAATCTCCCTCCATCTTTATGCATGTCCAAGAAGAATTTAATTTTGTCATTACTTATCCCCGGTCCGAAGCAACCAGGAAATGATATAGATGTATATTTGGAACCACTTATAGAAGATTTAAAAGAGTTATTTTCCAATGGAGTTAGTATCTATGATGCATTCACTAAGACCACTTTTAATTTGAGAGCTATCTTGATGTGGACAATAAATGATTTTCCAGCGTATGGAAATTTATCAGGATATTCTACAAAGGGTAAAAAGGCATGTCCCGTGTGTGGTGTTCAGACATGTTCAAAATGGCTGAAGAATGGAAAAAATTTGCTTACATGTGCCACAGAATTTTTCTTCGACCTAATCATCCATTGCTGTTGAAAGCAACTTGGTTTGATGGAACCGAAGAGCATCGTTTGAGGCCTAAAAATTAACTGGTTCAGAGGTTCTTCAAGTGGTCAACAATATTGTAAATGTTTGGGGAAAATCAAAGAGCCAACAACATGAAAACAGAAAAAAGAGAAATAAAGATACCGATTATAATGATGGTGATGATCCTACACAGCTTACAAAGCGATGGAAAAAGAAATCTATTTTCTTTGAATTACCATTTTGGGAGGTATTTTTTTGTTCATTTATATTTAAGATTGAAAAACTTAATAGTCTTACTTGTTAAATTTAATATTATTCTTTTCATAATTCAGATTTTACTATTACGACACAATTTGGACGTGATGCACATTGAAAAGAATCTTTGTGAGAGTATTATTGGCACTCTTTTGAATATAAAGGGGAAAACGAAAGACAACTTGAATTCTCGAAAAGATTTGAAGGTGATGGACATCAGAAAAAAATTACATCTCAAAGATGATAAGATTAGTGCTAAAGGTACTATACCTCCGTACGTACTTTCAAAGAAAGAGAAGCATATATTTGTGAGAGATTAGCAAATTTGAGATTGCCGGATGGCTATAGTTCTAACATTGCAAATCGAGTGTCATTACAAGACCACAAGATTTATGGCCTCAAGTCCCATGATTGTCACGTCTTAGTGCAGCAAGTGTTATCACTGGCATTGAGAGGTCTTTTACCTAAGGGACCAAGGATTGCTATTTTTCGTCTTTGTGCATTTCGTAATCAATTATGTCAAAGGGTACTTGATAAAAATAGACTAGAGCTTCTTGAAGATAAAATTGCTGAGACTTTGTGCATGCTGGAAAGGTTTTTTCCTCCTTCTTTTTTCGACATTATGATCCATTTAACTATTCATCTTGGACAAGAAGCGTTAATTGCTGGACCGGTACCTTTCAGATGGATGTACCCTTTGAAAGGTAAGGATCTGTTTATGATAGAATACTATATTAATGATAGTCTAATTTGATTGATTACAAAGCTTAATTTTTTAAATCATGATTAGGTATATGAAGGTGCTAAAAGGATATGTTAAGAATCGTTCAAATCCCGAAGGATGCATAGCAGAGAAGTATTTAGCTGATGAGTTGACACTTTTTTGTTCTGGATACATAAAACAAGCAGCTGATATAGGACATCAATATAGGCGTAATGAGGATTTTGAAGATAGCACAATAGTAGAAGGACGACCACTTGGTCAGGGTAGGACAAAAGATTCAATGACTTCTTCTATGTTAGAGATCGCTCATCGTTATGTTCTAAAAAATACTGCAGAAGTTGATCCATGGAGAGAGTAAGTTATAATTCTAAAGTACTAAATTTATTTTTTAATTTTTATTTCTCATTATTCACACTCTAAATTATCTTTTTTTAATTGTTCCAGAATGCACAAAGAGCAGCTTATACGTTTAGATAAACGCTTAGCCAAGAATGAATCTCTTTTAGAAAAGCGACATATGAACACATTTAGTGAATGGCTGGGAAATCAAGTTAGAAATGGCACTAGCGGTCCAATGTCAGATATTGTTAGATGGCTTGCATGTAGGCCTAAGAAGGAAGTAATGTTCTATTCTGGTTATGTTATTAATGGAAATCGATTTCACACAAAGGATGTTGAGAAAAGCACACAAAATTGTGGGATTTCTATTGAAGCAGAAACCATGTGTCGAGCAAGTACGAAAGACACTTCACAAGTAATGGGAAAAGTAACTTACTATGGTATCATAAAGATATCATGTTGCTGGACTATTACAAAATTAAAGTTCCTTTATTTGATTGTGATTGGGCAAATATAAAAAATGGTATCAAAGTCGAAGATGGGTTTACATTAGTTAACCTCCACCAAGGACAACATCAGTTTGAGAGGGATCCATTTATTTTTGCATCACAAGCAAAACAAGTATTTTATTCCAGAGAGTCAGACACATCGAATTGGTATGTTGTATTGAAAGCACCACCAAGAGTTTTTATGAGAATGAGACGGATGGCGGGAATGAATACATGCCATGCACTTCTTTAGATGTATCACAACTTAACTTGGATATTGATGATGAAGATTGTGTACTACGCGATCCTGAAGAATTATCTTATTATCGATAATTATACCAATGTTATTTATATAATTATCAATATTGAGCATGAGTAATTGTTTGATCAAATGTTTACATTATGAGCCTAATAATTATTATGTTTTATTAACAGGCTGAAAGTGAAGACGGTGAAGACTCTGAAGATTGATCAAATTGTCTGAAAGTAAATATTTGGTCAATAAGATGGCAAAAAATGGTGAAGAAGTAAGTTCCTTAGATAACCCATACCCATGACATTCAAGTGTATCATACCCATGTCATGTTTTATTAACAGGTTTGCTATGTTATATTTTCAGATTATATGTCTGTGTGTGTGTGGGGGGGGGGGGGGTGAGTCATCCTGAGAAAAATACTAATGCATTGAGTATCTGTTGTAGGCTAACTGTAGATGTGGAAGTTTGCATTTATGTATCAGTTGTAGGCTATGCACCAGTCCTAAAATTTGCCCAATCCTATATTGATATCTATGGGTTCTGTAACTGAAATAAGTTTGTATCATGAATCATGCTGCTTCCCTTATTGTCAAATGTTCATACATACTGGTTTAAGCTAAAGGAGATACTGAAGGTTAGAAATGTGTGCTTCTCTAAAACCATTTATGCATATAATAATAATATTGTTTGGTTACAGGAAAACAATAGTATGAATACCAAAGCACTCTCTAAAATCCAACTCTACAAACATCAATTT
>JANAVB010011680.1:0-10603 GCA_029216955.1 Iris pallida | reverse complement strand
ATATATATATATTATATATATATAATAATATATATATATATATATATATATATTATATATATATATATATTATTAATATATATTTAATATATATATATATATATATATATATATATATATATATAGTATATAGTATATAGTATATAAATACATACATACACTACAATGAATTTAACATTCATGTGTATAAAATAATTTATACCACAGCTATTTAAGAAAATATATTTATAACTATATAAAACTAAATCCATATATAATTCTATATATATATTAGAACATATTCTCATGTATTTCTATATACACATATCTTGAATGATATTTATACACATGCACAAGTAATAAATATATATAGTATAAAATCCTAGAAATCTAGAAATATATCACAAGAAGGATGTTCCTCATATTATAAAATAAAGTACTAATTTAATATCAATAACACATTTTTTCATATATGTAACAGTTGTATCGCAACATATTTATTATCCCATTTAAAATACAAAATTTACATAAGAGCACCTAAATGGACGCCTTTGGTCATGATACCCGACTACATGGACTGGCCTTACTTTTGGCCGAGTCCGGACAAGTTTGGCAATATCGGGTTTCCTGAAAGTCATAATATTAATAAATAACTAATTAAATCATTTATAGGGATTAACTCGCAACTTAGCCTGGTTTTCTTAGTTAGAACACACCTATGGCTCGGCATTCCCCTACCATGGCTAAACACTAGTCAAAGCACGCCACTGCACTATCTATGTCATGACTCCTAGTCGTCTTGTACTTCAAAACTCAACCATGGCTAAAGTCATCTACCGTAATAATTAATTAAATAATTATTTATAAAATTCTAACAATCGTAATTCAAAATAAAGTAAAATAAAATATTTAAAATTTTGGGAAGGGAGATTACACTCGTCTAGGTCTTGCATATAAAATTTGTTGGAAGGTAACAACTAGTATTGCGCGCCGAATATCAAAGTCGCGGTAGAGGGCACTAAATGATCAAAATAGAAAGTGGATGTTCATGGGACACTGATTTATCACCATATAGGTAACCAATTTATCCAAATCAATCGGTAATCCTACCAATTCCTAAAATTTTAAGGGGATCACCACCTATACCCTTCAGAAATTTCTTTCTCGAAATTAAACTAAGACACGAGAAAAATTCAAGGTCGTAATATCGTACTTTGACTGTTGGAATAAACATACAATAAAATATAAACGACATGCGATACGAAAGAAAAGTCAAGTATGGAGCTCGTAGCGTAATTTTGAGAAATTGGAAGAAATAGTTGTATATGTCATTCTTGTACTCCCAAAATTTACGAGTGGTGCAATAATGACACATGAACCGAGGGGTAGTGGGGGTAACTCTTCTTATGGCACATACAAGATTTAAAAAGAGGGTATTGAACTTTAAGGCACATCGTGGAATTCCTCTGACGACTAAGTCCTTTAGTTGTTATTCTAACAAGTTTATCTATGCTACGGTTTTAAGACTACTAAAGGTGTTGAATGTAATGCTCATGCATTACTGCTGATAACTAGTAAATCATAATATGACGGAGGATTATGCTATCGGTATTGACTAAACTAGTAAAAGTGCAGTTCTAATGCTAAGTCATGTCTAAATGAATAAAAATGGTATAACTAGAATAATACATGCTAGATCCCTAATCTCGGGATGGGTGTCTATCACAACCCTGGTAATGCTTGTCCTTGTTTTTGTCTATTCATCTATTGTCTAAACTGAGCTGCTTGGTCGTGTAAGGGTTTTGGAAAATAAATGATGGTTTAAGAAATTAAGATAAAATGATTAAAGATCAATGGTACATGATTCCTTAGAGAGAAGATTATATGATAGTTGTCTAAGTTAGGGGCACGATTAAGGAAACGATTCTATTCATTCTTAAGTTTCAAATGACTAGAGGTCACGATAATGGATCTAGAGTGGAAAGAAGGATGAGTAACTCAAGACAAGGTTGTAGTCATATGACTTGGTCGATGGCTACCCACACTTTGTATATACAATTAAGTAGAAATCTCTGTGTCTATCTTAAGCACGAGGTTTTTGTCCTTCCAAAATAGGGACAAAAAATAGTAAAGAGTTCAAAGAAGATATTATCGAATACCAATACGTGGTTCAAAGACGACTGAATAATTTAAAATAGAATTGTCAAGGCAAACACGAATGAGATCCTAGAGGGTAAGTATATTTGTCAAATACGCTAAGTTAACTATATCTCAATCCACGTAGAATAATCATACGAAGAGCGAACCAAGTGCAGTAGGTTGATCAGACCATCATGCACCAGTTCTGATTAGACAATTTGTTAGTGGATGTGCCCAAATAACATATGTCTTGAATAAGCTCGAAAAAATAGTAAGCTTGCAAAACTAGACTATAAATAGCAGCATTAGGAAAGGTAGTTAAAAAATATAAGTACATGAGATAATGATGAAAGAAAATATAGATAGTTCAAGTTTCTTCAGCTCTAAGTCTTGTCCGATGTTCGTTCCTATACAGTCGTCCTACTGTCTTCTTGTCTAAGGCCTTAGTTAAGGTCAACAAAATATTAGGTCGTGAGGCATTCTACCCAACTTATAAGAGTTAAACTAGTAGTATGATGGGACAATAGAACATGTCTTATCTAGTATGAGTCACATTTCTAACCTCTATCAAGCACGAAGGAAAGATAAGAATTACAATAGAAGGGATCAGGCAAGATGCAATCAATGAGTCAAGCGAGAGTTCGAAAAAATAGAATCGAAGAAGGAGGTCAAGTATATGGATGGGATCCTAAACTCTAATCCTATACGCAGGCTTGCTTGGTACTATAAAGTAACCAAATAATTTATCGTAGACCTGCATGGACCATCACAAAAATATGTAACACCACAGTCCCAAAATACGTAGGACTAGGAACGTAGACATGCCAGCCGCATAATAAATATACGTAAGCTGTAAAATACAGTATAACCATCACACTAATCTCATCCAAAAAATATAAGAATAAAATATATTATAATCAATATAAATTGTCATTTGTACAAGTTTGTTCGGCGGAGACAAATCTACTACCAACTATTTCTAAAGTAAAGGAATACATAAAAAATGAAAGAATGAGCCAAGGGTAGCAAAAGACTCTCCAAGACACGTCATCTTCGAAGGAATAT
Source organism: Iris pallida (assembly GCA_029216955.1). NCBI lineage: Eukaryota > Viridiplantae > Streptophyta > Magnoliopsida > Asparagales > Iridaceae > Iris > Iris pallida. The sequence continues at coordinate 7,420 of JANAVB010011680.1, read as the reverse complement.
AGAAGATTACGACCTTGGCTAGAATACCTACAGATAGTCAAGAGAACACACACCTGGAGAAGTCACCAGGTCCTCAGAGGAACGTAAAAAGATACAGGAAGAACATGATATAATACTGAATATAAAGTACTCAATAATAAGTCAAATCGGATCATAACATGGTCCAATACTCCATCCTTGAATTAGTGTACCATCACCCTCACCAAACAAGGACAGGAGATGGCACCCTAATCCACGATGAAGTATCTTTCCATGCCATAAATCTAATATAGTATCCGGACCACAACAAGGTTCAGTACCTTCTCATCGAAGCAGTGAATCACGCCTACAACCAAATAAGGATAAGATGTGACAAACTAGTCCGCAATAAGTTATTGTTCTAAGTCGCAATCAGGTATAAGTACCCAAACCAAAAGTACATATATCTAACAGATAAGGTCACCTAACTACTCTAGATGTAATGCAATAGAGAATAGTGGATGGTTGTATAACCTCCAAGTCAGGTCAAGATAAAAAGTACCTTAGTAGCGAGTCTAAACACTATATACCATTCCTCAGTATCGAGCCAGTCTATAGCATATAGTCTACCCATCGTTTTTCACTGGCGAGCGAGTCTAAGATAGATATGGAGAAGGTCAACATCCAATTTTATTCTCTCCGCCCAATGCCCTAACTCTAATAGCAACTAGTCTTCTATCATGCAATCCTAATAGTAGTTATAGCCTAACGCTCATCCTATATGTACCGCTGGCCAGTCAATACGCAAGTATGAGATCTATATGAGACTCGTGACTTATGGAGAACATGTGTCAAGGCCAATGAATGCAGGTGGTCTCATACTTCTAGGTCAAATGTGCATATAGTAAACAGAAGAAATAAAATCATCACTAATAGTTAATAATAATCAAATATAACAAGAAACATGATTTTATATTACATAAAAATAAATAATAATAACTAAATGCATGCAATAAGTGAGCTAAAGTAGATAAACAGTAGATGACAAGGTATCTTGTTTGAGGTAGTGTGCAGAATAGTAACGTCCAATAACCCGAATCGTTAGGATAATGTAGCAATGAAAGCCAACTACCAAGAACGTCCTCGAATGCTGAAACAAGTATCACGAACGTTTTTGGTATAAAAGAAATGTCTAAAAATGCCTGCCCAAAAGTCCAAGTCTGGACACAAGGGCAAAATTATAATTTTGGGTGAAAATAATGTATGTCGTTGGACCCGTTTTGCATAGAAAAGCATGCCAGTACCTACGGTCTCTAAAGCCATCAGACTATATGCTTATGGGTCTGGTCTAATAATACGAATCCAACTCTATGTCCAAAGTTGAATTCCGGTGGGCCATATACAATTTTGCCCGTTGGATCGGGTCGCAGGTCCGCCAAATTAGCGTTCCTTGTCAGAATCGGACCAAACTTGGAACACAGGACCAAAAAAATGACACGGTCCTAGTGGCATAAGTTTCGTCTCGAGATGACGAATATGCACGAAGTTATGGGATAGTTTGCAAAGGGGCCGATACGGGGTATCTCGATCGATAGACCTCGATTTCGTCGCACATACACAACAAAATTGAGTTCTATCGAATTCCACACGTCCGTGAAGTTGATACACACTTTTTGATGCTTTCAGTTCACGACCATGTCGCCCAGTTTGTCAGGACGCATGCTATATCGGAGAATTTCCAAAATTTTATATTGTTTTAAAATCAATTTTTGTCAATTTTGGAACAAGTTTTAAGCAGCGCACAATCCATTACAATAAAAACTAAAAACCAGGTTCTATTCTTGTTTAGTTGTATAGAAGTCTATTCAAACCGATTTTTAAATCTTGTGCCATACTGGTGGCAAATCGATGTCAAACAGGGACATTGGGTCACGAATTTCTATTATTACTGTAATGATAATTCCTAAATTTCCAGGAAATTTCACGGTTAATCTAGGGTGAACTAAGATAATACGTTTGAAGGGATTTGTAGTGGGTCAATCTAGCTACGCATACAAATTTACGGATCGACTTTTCATCAGTCGTAGAGGAAGATATATAAGTTCGAAGATGTGTACCTTACGGTCGGGACTGTACAGAGCAGTGCTCTGTTTATTGGGTCGGCGGTCCACGACGATCGGTGGCAGGGGTCCGCGTGCAGGCGATTGAGGAGGAGGCATGCACGAACGGGGGCATGGGCTCGAAGGCTTAAGGGCACGAGTGTTTTCGAAGGGTTGCAGGGAGGTTCTTTTTCTCGAGAATTTTCGAGGAACAAGATAGGTTCGGTTAATATTGATATGTTGTTTGCATATTTGATTCCCTAATTTGAGATAGGATTAGGAGTTAAAATCTTGGGTTTAAATCTTGGTTGAGTGCAGAAAAGATTTGTACTTGTTTTTTTTCCTCAATCCTTGTACAGAGATTTGGGCTCGGGTTCCTTTGGAGGAGATGGTGAACAGTGGCCGCTTGCACTGCTCACCCGTAGGTTTTTTATTTATTTATTTATTTTTACAACTATATATATATATATATATATATATATATATATATATATATATATATATATATATATATATCCACACACACATACTTAGATACTCTAAAATCCCAAAAATTGCTGAATTTTTTTTAAAAAAATACTATAATATCTTCTAAAATAAATTATTAACTTGGTAGCAATAACTTTTTTATAAACAAAGTCATTTATACAACTACTTTATTAAACAATATAAAATTCAAAAATAAAATACTATACATATAACTCGTATTTACCAACCAAAATTTTCTAGAAATATTTTTAAAATATCTAAAATTCCTAAGCTTTATTTTTAGATGAAATATTTTACCCTTGTAAATGTACCTATATATATGTATAGTAGAAATCATTTTCTATGGAATTTATAATTAACTAAAAATAATAAGATTATGAATAACAACCACAATAATAATAATAATAATAATAATAATAATAATAATAATAATAATATAATAATAACCAAATAATAGGGAAAATATAAATTTTGGTGAGTAAACAATAATACTATTAATATTATTACTAAACAAATACTATATTCAAATCCATTTAAATAAATAAATAAATATAAAAATGGCAAAAATGACCATAATAAATTTAATGAGTTGTAAACAACCAAATAGTAAAATAAATAAATATACTTAAAAATTCTGAGAGTTTACACCATCGACCTACTGTCTATAGGACTGTGAGCTTCCATCGAGTTTCGGTTACCCCGATGTACTTACAATCACGTTTATTAGCATGATTCTCGATGATGTGTCATTTTTCTCCAACTTCCATTATTATATTGTGTCTTCTTCAGTCTTTATTGCTTATACTATTTTCTGTCTTCCATGGATGTTATTTACTGTTACATTTGGCATATATATTATGTATCTTGCTACATCCATTCTAAGGACCTGGTGATCTCTCCAAGTTATTGTTGAGATCTGATATAAGCATAGTGGGAGCTACAACTTCGGGATCTTTAGGTATAGATTGATGATGCCCTTTTCATATCTTCTGCAGTTATTTTAATTTAGTTTTATAGTAGTTTAATTAGTTTTGTGGATGTTATTATGATTACATGGACACCTTTTCTGATTTACATAGCTTATACTTATTTGAGTCAGACTAGAGTCTGGTTAAATACGTAGCTGGCATGTTTGCGTATCCTAGTTCTTCGTATTTTAGGATTGGAGCATTTTTTGTGGTGGCCCATGCAGGTCGAATCTTCATAAAGTATGCAAAGTTGTGGTAGTACGTAGGATAGTCGTGGTACTATGAGCCTGTAACCAATTAAGGAATAGGATTTGATGATACATCTACAACTAGGATTATAGGCTTCGCTAGGACTCTCTAGCACGATTGCTTTCGTGTTATCTTTTTTCTTGACATAATTGCTCTTGAGTTCTTCTCATCCCATAAATTGACTATACCCTACCCATTGATCTCTTGTGTAATTCTCCATGTTTCTTTCTGCAAAGTTGTTGGAAAATGTCTTATGGATTGGTCCAAAAAAATTTAAGAAATTATATTTATCCTTGTACTATGGAATCAAGATTTTTTGCAGTCATAGAAATACTGGCGGGACAGGACTTGAGACGACGACATCATGGTTACATATGTTTCTCGAACTCTACTTGAACCACATCCAATATATTTTGATTGACCTCTTCTCCTGTCGCAAAATAATTATTTTGGAAACATTTCATGGATTTGGCACAGATAAGCTCAAGAACCTGTATTATCTGGTATAGCAGAAGTGCACTGCAGCCATCCATTGTATTATGGAAAAGAAAGTTATTTGTAGCCAGATGCACACTTGAGTGACAGTAACTTCACGTGGCATAATTACCGAGGTATATGGTTCTCGAGTTTTACCTAGACTATGTCCTACGCATCTCGTTTGGCCTCGTACCATTCTCGAAAGATATTTTGACAAACTTCATGCTTTGCTTGACCCTATCGTTATTTGAAATTGGTATGTTTTGTTTGACCCAATCTTAGGTTCTTGTTACATTTCTACTTCCTAAGTGACTAAATAGACAAACCTTATAGTTGTATATAAAGTATAATTAAACTAGGTGACTGGTGTGCTTGTACTATATGGGGTAGCTAGAAACAGGTAAGTTCCTAATTAGAGATAGATTTTAATGAGCTTATAAGTCGAGTATCAGTGCCTAGATATTTGTCACCAAAAGCCTAATATATAAGAGTAATTGTTAGGAGCAAACTAGAGGTTCAGCGATAATGATACAGATTGATAATACTATGCATATGATAAAATAATACGACTATAGCTATTCAACTGCGAATGGAGAAAAATTGGGTAGCCATGCCAAGTAGATATAATTGTTAGCCCAATAACACCATGGTAGTACTTAGGCTTCTTAGAGAATCTAAGACTACGGTCAGAAGTGCCTAGCATTCCTTACAATTTCTTGGAAATAGACCCTTTTATGAATTTTGTAATGGAACCACGACTACCCTTTTCACTGTCAACTTAATTTTTATAAGTCGGGTAGTATCTTGAGAAAAGTATATTTTAGTATTAGAATATGATGCCAAATAGGACCCCATTGGTAGTTGTGTCCCACATCCTTTCAAAAAAAACCCGGTACGACTAGTTGTATTTGATTTCTTCTGAGTAAACACTTTTAACCCTTTTCTCCCTAGCTTATTTTTAATTTCGAGAACGAAATTCTTTTAAGGTGGTTAGAATGTAAATCCACTGGGTTTTTAATTATTTTTTATTTAGTTGGCTTAAATAGTGATTTTAGATTTTATATATTTTAAAAATTAAATAATTATTATTATATATATATCCTTAGCCATGGTTAAGTTTAGAGATGCATGTTGACTATGAGTTCTGACATAGCTAGTATAATCGTGTGCTATGGCTAGCATATTAGCCATGGTAGGAATGGCTTAGCCATATTTATGTCCCGTGTATGGTAATAAGTCAAGTTGTAGCTCAAACCATATTTTTGGCTTAATTAAATAATTATTTTTAGAAGATTTTAACTTTTTACAAGACTCGGTTGCACGAAACTAGCTCAAACCTGACCCAAACCAAAAACAAATCCATGTAGACATGTAGTGCATCCAAATACCTCCATGTAGATATATATTTTTTATTTAAATTAATATGTTTCTATTTATAGAAGTTTCTATTTATATGAAATATCTATGTATGTAGTCATAGTTGGCATTAGTCGAATTTGACCCAAAAGTCAAACCAAATTCCAATTAGGCTTCGAATGCATCCAAGATACACCCATATATACATAAATTTTATATATATTCAGATTTTTAGATTGATATTTATATAAATATAGTGGGTTCTATATATGGAACTACATATATAAATTCTTAACCTTAGTTAACCATATTTTGTATCTAACTAAGCAACCAACATCCTACAATACCCAAATTCGACCCATGTGGACAACAACATGCTTGGCCGATCATAGCAAAACAGTCCCCTCTTGGCCAACCATCTATAGACCCTATAAACCCACCTTTCCAAGCCCATAAACCCACCTTCCCAAGCCTATAGACCCATATATGTCTATATATATGTAATAACTTCATAAAACCTTAACCCTAACACCAAAATCTATTATCTACCACCCAAGAGCATCCCCTTCCCCATTAATTCCGAAAATAGTATCTCTCTCCCCTCTCCATCATCATCCTTTCTCTCTACAACATCTTCCAATCATCTTCTCGCACTCAAAGTCTCTCCTTTACACCATCTCTTCAGCCAAAAACCATTAAATTACCTTCAAAAAGACTCCACCTTCACCATCAAACCCATCAAACCACCATTGCTATCTTCTTTAACCCATCAAGAAGGGGATAACATGCAAGAAAAGTAAAGAAAGTTGGGTTCTTGGACAAGGAGGAGCACGAACAACTCATCTTGTGAAGGATTTCGGTAAAAACTCTATCTTTTCCATCTCAAACCCCCATGATATTAAATTTGTAGAAATCTGAGATTAATTTCTTATAAATTTATATTTTTTATATATTATTCCATATTATCATCCAAGGAGTTTGTATGCAACAGTTGTAGGAAAATCGGATTACGGTGGGACTAGTTTGAGCCCTTTTAATGCGAAAGTATGAAAATTTTTGGAATTTACTAAAAATGAATTTAATTTAGTTTTATTACTGTAAAATACAATCTTTAAAAATATTTTCATGATTTAATCATCTTAAAACTGATGGGAGAAAATATGGGTCAATATACTAGCTTTTCGGGTAAATTGCTGACATAGAATAGCTATAAATTAGAGACTGAGTGGATGAACAAATATGAGTCTATTTTATGTGAAATAATCAGTATTGTTTTAAAATAATATTTCATGTGTTTTACTTAATTGAAAGTTGGCGATATTCCGGACAAGTTTTGGATAGACTAGCTGACATAGAATTCAACTAGCGTATATTTCTTTAGAATTTCAAATATAAAATCAGAGATTAATTCCATATAAAATATATTTAAATTATTATTATGATTTTAGATGATTTATTGCGTGCCCTTGAAGTAGAGACTTTACCGTAAAATTTGGAAGTCGAAAACCATAAAACAAGGTCCCGATGTCTCATGGAACATGTGTGTTGTTGTGTATGAATCTAAATAGTTCCATGAGTACTTAGACATGGTCATTTAAGGTTAGTAATATTAATTTAGATAATTTAGTCATACTATAAGTTTCTTGGTAAATACTTAAGTAGTTAATTAATTATTTAGGAGCATTGGATTCCCGAGCCTTGATACGGGAGCGTATTTTCATCTTCACCTTGCGGAATCAGTCAAGTATACCTTGCCAACTTATACAGTATTATGCATGTTTATTTTCACTCATTATAGTTCATGTATTTCTTGTACTATCACAT
>JANAVB010011679.1:0-59151 GCA_029216955.1 Iris pallida | reverse complement strand
ATCATTATTCGCAACACTATCAAAGAAGAATAAAGAAGGATACGTCTCCTTCGGTAACAATTTAAGAGGGTACATAATCGGTATCGGTGACATTGGTAAGGCTCCCTATCCTGTGATTAAAGATGTATGTCTGGTTACCAAGTTAAAACATAATCTGCTCAGCATAAGCCATTTAGCTTATCACGGTTATGACATTAACTTCGTCAAAGACAAATATACTATAGTTGATAGCTCAACTGGTAGTACTATCTTTGAAGGTATCAGGGAAGACAACATATATATTTTCTATCTGTTAGAAGATGCTAACAAAGCAGGTAGATGCTTGATGGCCAAGAGCATTGAGAGTCAACTTTGGCATATGAGACTCGGCTATCCACAAAGAAGTTGGTACGTAGCTTACCGGACATATCTTTCAAGAAGGATACGGTATATAGCGAATGTGAAAAGAACAAAGCTATCTGATCCATCTTTAAATCCAAAAACGTTGTAAATACCACTAGACCTCTACAATTGTAGCATATGGACTTATTTGGACCTAGTAGAATTGCTAGTCTAGGTGGTAAGTTATATGCATTTGTTATTGTAGATGATTTCTCTAGATACATATGGGTATATTTTCTTGTACGCAGGAACGATGCTTTGTCAGAATTCGCCACCTTTTGTAAGAAAGTACGAAATGAAAAAGGTTTCATGATTACTCACATTCGTAGTGATCATGGCGGCGAATTTGAGAATGCAGAGTTCAAGCAATTCTGTGACACATACGATTATTTTTATAAATTTTCTGTCCTAGGACTCCACAATAAAATGGAGTTGTGAAACACAAGAACAGTACTCTATCTGAAATGGCTAGAGTAATGTTGAACCAGTTTAGTCTACCTAGATACTTTTGGGCTGAAGCTGTCAATACAGTGTGCTATATTCTTAATAGGGTTCTGATTCAACCTATATCGAAGAAGACTCCCTATGAGTTATGGTTTTATAGAACACCCAATGTTTCATACTCTAAGATATTTGGTTGTAAATGCTTTATTCTTAATACTAAAGACAACCTAAGTAAATTTGATGAAAAGGCCGATGAAGGTATCTTTTTAGGTTATGCGGCAAAGAGCAAAGGGTGCAGAGTCTTCAATAAGAGAACCATGATCATCGAAGAATCAATTAATGTCAACTTTGATGAACTAAACATTTAGATGATGACGATAATGAAGACGTGATTACACCAAGTATAGCTACTACAAAACCTTCACACAAAAGTGCAGAACCTTCACACCAAGCACCATCTGAGTCTTCAAGCAAAGAAGCCGGAACCAGCAATCCTGAGGATATGCCAAAAGATATGAGATTCTTGGCAGATCATCCAAAGGACTTGGTAATTTGTGAGATTATTAAGGGTGTAAGTACTCGTTCCTCTAATAAAGATATAGCTTCTTGTGTTGCTTTTGTTTCACAGCTTGGACCCAAAAAAGTTGAAGAATCATGTAGTGATAATTTTGGTTAGATGCTATGCAAAAGGAATTAAACCAATTCGAACGAAATTAAGTTTGGGAACTTGTTCCCAAGCCCATTGATCATCTGGTCATTGGCACCCATTGGGTATTCCAAAACAACTGAATGAGAATGGTTTAGTGACTCGTAATAAGGCTCGACTCGTAGCTCAAGGATACAATTAAGAAGAAGGTATCGATTACGATGAGATTTATGCCCCAGTTGCGAGATTTGAATCCATTCGCATGTTATGTGCATTTGCATATTTTTTTAATTTTAACTTATTTCAAATGGATGTTAAAAGTACATTTTTGAATGGTTTTATAAAAGAAGAAGTTTATGTAGCTCAACCTCCAGGTTTTACTGATTTCAAAATCTTGATTATGTTTCCAAGTTGAAGAAAACCTTATACGGTTTGAAACAAGCCCCTCGTGCTTGGTACGAGCTCTTTGATTCAAATCTATGTAGATGATATTATTTTTGGATCCACTGATGAATCTCTTTGTCAAAAAATTTCAAAGTGCATGCAGAATGAGTTTGAGATGAGCATGATGGAAGAGCTGAAATTCTTTGCAAATCAAACAAAGCAATAATGGGACGTTCATAAATTAAGCAAAGTGCACAAAAGAACTATTAAAGAAGTTCGACCTGGAAGCAGTCAAACCACGTAGCACTCCAATGGAGACTTCAACCAAGCTTGATATTGATGAACAAGGCAAACCCGTCGACATACGTAAGTATCGAGGTATGATCGGTAGCTTACTATACTTAACTGCTAGTCGACCAGACGTTATGTTTAGTGTTTGCTTGTGTGCAAGTTTTCAAGCCAATCCTAAGGAATCACATCTGTGCGCAGTTAAGCGTATCTTCTGATACCTTAAAGGCATTTCTTCTGTCGACTTATGGTATCCTAAAACCACGTTATTTGACCTAACCGATTATTCTGATGCTGATTTTGTCGGATGCAAAGTAGATAGAAAAAGTATCAGCGGTACATGTCATTTCCTAGGAAAAGCCCTAGTCTCTTGGTTTAGCAAAAAGTAAAATTATGTCGCATTATCAACAACTGAGGCTGAGTATATCGCTGCAGGACGTTGTTGTGCACAAATTTTACGGATGAAGCAAACTTTAGAAGACTTTGGATTATATTATACACACATACCTATTTTATGTGATAACACTAGTTCTATTAATTTGACTAAGAATCCAGTATGTCACTCTCGTACTAAGCATATCGAGATTCGACATCATTTTCTTAGCGATCATCAACAAAATGGAGATATAGATCTTGTATACATAGACACACAGAATCAATTGGCTGACATTTTCACAAAATCTCTAGCGGAAGATCGTTTCAATTATTTACGTCGAGAATTAGAAATTTTAGATGTCAATAATATTATTTAATTTTGTTTTATTAATTAATTTATTCAATACTCAATAACTATTTTTGAGACAAGCCTACAAAGAGTCTGTCTGTCACTACAACTATAGTCGAAGCGAAGCAGTACTTAATTGTTTTCTGCTGAACTCCCGTTAGCTGGGACAGTACTCCTACAGCTAATCTGAAACAGATACTAAGTAAAGAAAATTAATTTATAAAATAATATTAGTTATATTATTTAAAGTTTATAATTATTAAATTTTGAATTAAATATTAAATGAGTTGATGAAAAGGATATGGCCCACAAAATTTTTTTAAACCCAGGAGAACCCTAGGCGAATTCGGTCCGAGTTCGGTCCGAATTTGGCCAGAGTTCTGTTAGTGCTGTAAGTTTTTAAGTCAGAACCTGAGGCCTTCTCCTCTTCATCTCTTCCAAAATACTTCATTACAGTAGCACAGCAACCGAAGAACCCCCAAACCCTAGCTTTTCTCCACTCCCTTTCTTCCAATCTACGTGGAGATTTCCATCCAAATTTTGGATTCGTACAGAAAATCACGTCCTCTACAACATACTTGATTCTCAGAAGTATAACTCATTGTCTCCTCCACTTTCAAATTCTTAGGGTTACTTAGTTTGGGGAAAGAATGCCTAAGGGATTCAATCCTTTCAAGAGGAAGAAGACTAATGCCAGTGAAGAGGCATCGTCTTCTGATCCGAACATGGATTCCCACTTTTCCTCGGTCCAATCGGGTAATGGCGTGTCGGATGAGTTTTAATTCAAAACTCATGAGCAAGCATTGCTTTGGTATGCCGACTTTGTTATGCGTACGATATGCACAGGCGCCCCGATCAAATGGACTGTATTTTCATATCACCGTCCTTTCTTTGAGGCATTAGGGTTACACCATCTCGCTACCCTACAATTTCCTACAGTTACTAATGTCCTTAGACTATTCTATTATAACTTCGTGTAAGACACTTTTACCGTAAGAACTCGTATTGGCAGGATCGATATCGAGTTCGATGATGTATTGCTCGTAAAAATCCTTGGTATTCCAAACGAAGATGCCCCACTCGATGACATCAACAACTTTGACTTTTCCCAGGGTACGACTCTTGTTAGTTTCAAGAATGAGCTTTGTACGCCAGTACGTGCTCGTCCTGGAAAGTTCAAGGCCAATAACTTGAAATTGTTTAACTACGAGTTACATCGCATCATCTATTCCACTATTCTTCCCAAATTTACTTCAAAAGATGATGTCACTACACTAGAACTCTCTGCCCTCTATCACATTCTTAAGGGGATTCTTTTTCTGCCCCTAAGACTATCATCCAGATGATGGGTAGATGTCGCAGAAGAGAACGCAATCTCTCTTATGCGATGTTTATCCCTCGTATCTTTCAGCATTTTGACATAGACTTATCTACTTGCGCTCTGGACCCTGAGCCTAAGTTTCTCAAGCTTTCTCGTCGTAGTATTGCCACTGCTCCTCCACCTCCTGTACCTGTTCCTACTGCACATGTTTCTCCTCAGACATACCATATGACTTTTGAGGGTATTCATCAGCACCTTTCGGATATACAGACTTTCTTTGTTAAAACTTCCAGGGAACGTGAGTTCCGTGACGTGACTCAATTCTAGGCTATTGCCAACTCATTTGCCGATCTCTGATTTGCTCAGACGGGTCATTCTTCTAGCTCTTTTCCTAGAGACCCTTCTATATCTGGTTACCTCATCGATGATGAGGCGGTCCACTCTCTGTTCCAGCCAAGGAATGCTTGTGATTGGTATCGTACTTCTGGTGCTACTCCACATACCTCTGGAGCTGGCACATCTGTATCTGGTCCATCCGGACATGGTGGACATGCTGGCACTACAGATGATGATGATGACGATGAGGATGATATGTGATTTTTTGTACTTTTGAGACGGATGTTATTGTCTTTGTTTACTTGGAAATACTTCGACATTCCAAGCTAGTATCAGTACTCTTATTTTTCTATTGTGACTTTTTTGTCTGATGGACATGTTATATGTTTTCTTCATCATATTTTATTCAGTTTAGCATTTCTCATAGCATTATCTTTTATTATGCTTCCATTTAAACTGTCTGTGAAATTTTTTTCTTATCATATTTTCTTTACTGTCTGTAACATTTATATCATACCTGTGATAAAAAAAATTATATATCCATATTTTTGTGTTTCTTTACTGATTGTTACTTATGCATATATTGCGGGAAAGCTTTCTCTTTTGCAATTATTTTGCTAAGTGACAACGGGGGAGAAATAACATCTAACATCTTCGATCTGTAAGAATACATGATATGAACAATCTACAGGAACATTTTTTTGGTACATTATATCAGTATAATTTTGTTTTTATAAAGACCAAAGATGTTATATCGGTCAAGGTTTGTCAATTATCAAAATGGGGAAGATTGTTGGCCCATTGGTCATGGTCAAACCTGATTTTAATAATTGATCAAACTCTGTCTTGATATACGGAACAACTCAGATGTTTACTCAAGACGTTTTGGATACTGATCAAGATTGGATATCTACTCAGTTCAAGATCGAAGCTATGTTTGCCACTCGAGACTGTATTCCTTTACGCAATATAATTTTTATTTTTATTGAGTCTAGTTATACATTGTACACCAAGTCGTACTGGAAAATAGGCTATCCAAAATCGTTTTCAAAATTGACCTATGTTTTGAAAAACATATCTTATTTACAAAAGCTTCTGAAGGATTTCAAATAGCCCCAAAAATATTTTCTTAAAATATTCCTGACCAACCCTGACAGAACTCGGCCAGAGTTCGGCCAAGGTGAACGTTATGTGAACGTTAGATTTTGAACTCGGTCTCCCTTCAGTTGTAGTTTGTTACATAGAGTTCTACCCAAATTCTACCCGAATTCTGCCAGAGTTCTGCCTTTGGAAAAACTGTAAATAGAGAGGAATTTTGATCTTTTAGAATCATTCATTCACTTTCATCTCTTCTCTTCTAAAGCTTATGTTTCTTCCAAAGAGTTTTTTAAAAAGCTTTTATTTTCAAATCCTAAGCCAGTTACAATTCTCTAGTCAATTTGCCGGTACGGTGCGATCTAGAAGATTTTAGAAAAATTGTAATTAGAGGTTTGATTGAAGAAAGACTCTTCAAAACTGAAGTTGGTCGAGTTCTTCGTATCAAAGCTCGCGTCTGTAGAAGTTGTAAGGACTTCGTATAAAAACTTGCGTGATTTTCCAATAGTAGATTCAATTGGAAGCTAGAGTTCTTCCGACTGGACTAGTCCTCACAAGAGGAAAACCAGTAAAAATCTATGTGTTTGCGTTTGCATTCTGATCTCTTTTTTTACTGTTATTACTTTATGATTATTGATATTATTTTTGTGATCTAACTGCTAACAAGTTTTTAATTAGAAATATTTCGCTGTCTACTCTATTCACCCCCTAGATTATTCTGCTTTACGACTTCGTTCCTACAGCTTTGAGGGCATCACTTATAGAGTTCGCCTCAGGTCTCAAAATCGAAAGTACGGCACTTACCATACTTGTCAGTTTATTTATGTTCCACTTATCCTTAGTGTTGTAATGAACATGAAATGGTCTATATTTAGGAGGAAAGGAGTCCAAAATAAATTACACTATAAAATTATCATCTACAACCATCCCAAAATTTTTGAGTTTAGCCGCTATATTGGTCATTTCGAAGATATGATTATGCATAGAGCTGCTTCCATCAAATTTTATGGTGGTAAGCTTGCTCATAAGTGTTACAGCAAGTGACTTATCTGCACTTCTAAAATGATCATCAATGATTTTGAGATATTCCTTTGCATTATCAGTTTTGGGTAAGGTAGTCTTAATGTTGTTTGTTATTGTCATTCGCATGAACATAATGCTGAGTCTGTTCGACTTTTCCCTAGCTTTATGGAGAATCTTTTGAGTTCCAGTACTGGTCTCAGTGAGATCAGGAGGCTTATCAATCTAGAGTGCAAGATCGATGTTTCCAGAAGGGTGTCAGGAGTTGATGAAGCAAGATGAAAGATTTGTTGTTTGTCAAGAAGCTGGACGTGAAGCCGGTGCACATGGTGAACCTGAATGGCACCAACTATCATTATTGATGGAGCAAGATGAAAGATTTGTTGTTTGTCAAGAAGCTGCATTTGCCCGTATTTGCTTCCGAGCGACCAGTTGATAAATTAGAGAAGGACTAGAATTTTGAGCATATACAGATATACGGATACATCAGGCAGTTCGTTGGTGAGAACATATACAACCACATTGCCAATACTGAGCATACGAAGACGTTATGGGATAAGCTAGAATCTTTGTACGCAAAGAAGATCAGGGTAAACAAGTTGTTCCGGATCCAGACGATGATCGGTCTGCGATACAAAGATGGGGCGTCTATTATGGATCACTTAAGTAATTTCCAGGATGTGGTTGACCAGCTATCTTCGATGGAAGTCAAGTTCGATGACAAGGTTCGGGGACTTTGGCTGTTGTGTATATTGCCAAACCCGTGGAAGACCGTACAAGTATCTATGATTGCTTCTGCTCTAGAAGGCGTGGCCAGTCTGGAGTTTGCCAAGAGAGGGTGCTGAATGAAGACATTCAGAGACATTCTCAGGGCACTTCATCCACATCCCACCACTCAGAGGTACTAGTTTCAGAAAGACATGGAAAGGGCAAAAGCAGGGGTCTAGGTGGTGGCAGAGACAAGAGCAGGGGAAAGTCTAAGGGTCAGTTCGAGGACTTAGAGTTTTACCACTGTGGCAAGAAGGGCCACATCAAGTGAAACTGTTTCGCTTGGAAGGGAGAGAAGAAGGACAACAAGGGGAAGCAAGATGAAAATACTACAGTTGCAGCTTCGATACATAGAGGTGATGTAATCGTCGTAGGTGATGAGGTTATTACAAACCTCGCCTGTGATGACAATTCTTGGTTGGTGGACTCAGGGGCTTTAGCGCACGCATCTCACAATAGGGCACTATTTTCTACTTACACGACAGGCGACTGTAGAGTGTTAAAGATGGGCAATAGTGATGTGTCGAAGGCGGTTGCCATTAGAGACATGTATTTAACGACAAAGATGGGTGCAGTTCTTCTTCTCAAAGATGTTTGTCATATCCCTGATATCCGTTTCAACCTGGTGTCAGTTGGAAGTTTGGATGACGAGGGATTCTTCGGCCTCTTCGGGAATGGTCACTGGAAACTTTCCAGAGGTTCGATGGTGATTGCCAGAGGAAGCAAGAAGTTTCGTGTCTACTATATAGAGGGGAGTGCACAGGGGACACAAGAGATGAACGCAGTTTCTGACGTGTCTACCGAGTCGTGGTATAGGAAGCTTAGCCATATCAGCTTGGTGAACAGGAAGGTGATTCCAGGGCTCAGGTCTACAAAGTTGGAGAATTACACGCACTGCTTAGATAGGAAGCAAAATAGGGTGTCTTTCCAAAGTCACCCAAGTTCAAGGAAGCCGGCGTTGCTCGAGTTGATTCACTCGGATGTCTGCCGGAGGAGATGAGTTCCTTATACGCTAATTCTACTTACGAGCTGGTGCGGTTGCCAAATGGCAAGAAGGCTTTAAAGAATCTATGGGTGTTCAGAGTGAAGCAAACGGATGATACTACTCGCCCTCGATATAAAGCGAGGCTGGTAGTTAAAGGCTACGGTTAGCGAAAAGGCATGGATTATGATGAGATCTTTTCGCTTGTCGCCAAGTAGTCGTCTATTCGGGTGGTGCTAGCATTGGCAGCCAGTTTCGACCTGAAGGTCGAGCAGATGGACATGAAGACGATATTCCTCCACGGTGATCTTGAGGAGGAGTTATACATGGAGCATCCAGAGGGATTCTATGAGAAGGGCAAGTCACATTTGGTCTGCCGATTGAGGAAGAGCTTGTATGGTCTGAAGCAGACTCCGAGGCAGTGGTACAAGAAGTTCGAGTCATTTATGGTGGAGCATGGTTATGTACGGACGACGTCAGACCATTGTGTATTTGTGAGGCACTTTGCCGAAGATGATTTCATCATTTTATTGCTCTATGTTGATGACATGCTATTAGTGGGTCACACTACCAAAATAAGTTAAATTAGCGACATAATTAGCGACACTTTGTTAAGACGTCGCTAATATTTTTGATATTGGCGACGTATTTTTTATATTTTGCAAAACGTCACTGATTGCAAAAAGTAGCGACGTTTAATGACTACAATTAATTTGTTGGAAAGTGACGTCGATGAGAAGTCACTGAACATCGCTATATTTTGTAATCAGCGACATATATTTATCGGGTCGCCATTTTATTTATTTTGGCGACGTTAGCGACGTCATTTAATGACGTCGCTAACTGTTTAATATACACAGGACCAACCCCATCCTAAATCCAAAAATTTTACCCCAAATTTTTTTCCCTCCCTCAACCTCCGCTCCCTCCTCGACTGCTCCTCCCCCTCGACTGCCGTTCCCCCATCGAGGCCACCGTCTCTCCCCCTCACCACCGCGAGCTCCTCCTCCTCCGGGCTCCTCCTCCACCGCGAGCTCCTCCTCCTCTCCGGGCTCCTCCTCCACCGATCCTCCCCTCCGCGAGCTCCTCCTCAACCACCTACGCTGACCTCATCCTCCTCTCGATAAACCCTAAGATCTGGTAAACTCTAACCTATATTCTATCTGAGTTTAGACACGACACAGACATAAATATGACATGATACACTGACACGATACACTATATTATATTCGTACACTGACACGATACATTAGATTGTGTGTTATGTCGAATGGACACAAATACGACACAGTACAAACAGACATGGTAACAAAGACATGACATCTATTTTGACGTATCTAGTATATTTTGGAGCATATGTGTCGTATCCAATACGTGTCTAACACAATACAACACGAACATGACACAAACTTTTGGAGTGCCTATGCTACATAGGTTTATGTAATCAGCAACATGAATACTCTCAAATTCAATGTCATGACAATCATGTATCGGACATGATACAAATACTCCAAAATACACTAAGACATGCCAAAACAAGACAGTGTTTGTGTCATAGTATATGTTTTTAGGTACTAAAAAAGCATGCCTACGCTTGTGCCCAGGCAAGAAGCTTGGTGCAAAGGGAGGTTGAGCCTTGCTTTTTCTGAACAAGTGCAACCTTATATAAGGGTCAATAGCATTGTCGACCCTCCTCACATAGGATTCGAAGTGCCTCTGGAGCTTATGACCTAGAAGAAAGCAACGTTGAGCAAAGTTTTTCCACTTTCACAACTATATATGTCCATATATTATCATGTCACCTAGTATGAATTTGACCCTAGTTTCCATCAACAATGGCATCGGTCTTGGTAGTTTTCCTATCATATGTTTCATTCATTGTGATTCCGTAAAATTATAGATCATATTCCTAATTATTGAATCGGAGATGTGGGATTACATCCTCCAAATATCGTATTGGCCTTTGGAGTTGACATAAAATGATAGAAAGCCCAGTATAAAAGCCTAAAACTAAGTCCAAGGAAATCTCATGTCCTAACCTTATATATTAAGAAACATCCACCTGTCTTCCTAGGAGGCCTAAACTTTATGCTTTGGCTTCTTATAAAAATGTTTGAAAAGTAATTTATGTTGTAGTATATAGTTTTTAATGCCCTTCTTTTGTTTTGTTTTGTTTGGTTTGGTTTTGGTTCTTCTTTGACAAAAACATTTTTTTAGAAGAAGTACTCAACCTTAATCACCTAACTCTAACCTTAATCCATTAAATTCCTCTATGCTACCAACTTTCGTATATGGCCTATCTCTAATCTAGCAAGTTGTACGATCCGATGCCTGTCAAATAAAATCAAACTAGTTAGAATGTTATAGATCCGATCTATCTATAAGAGTGTATAGAGTATCCTAGAAGTGTAGGTAAGATTGGTATATCGTATTACATAGAGTGTATAGAGTGAGTATCCTAGTAGTATATAAGATATTTTAGAAGTAAAGTGTCCGTGTCAGTCCGAAGTAAAGTGTCCATGTCAGCCCTTCTCTGAAAAAGTAAGTTTATATCTATAAGCCTTTTTTAGGCTTTTAGAGTTCTATCGATTTTAGAAAAATATGATAAAAGACAAAGAACGAAAGAAGTAAGTAATAGTAAAAAATAAAGAACGAAAATCCTAGAAAAGAAAATTATAATACTTTATCCTTTTATTATTTTCCTGAAATCCGATAGAATTCTGAAAGCCTTAAAAGGCTTGCAGAAGTAAACTTTCTTCGAAGAGAAGGGCTGACATTGAACACGTTACGACATTTATTTAATACTCATGCGTCTATGCATCCATTTGGACAATATAATCAAATAAGTGTCTCTATCTTTGTAGAATTATCTTCAAATAGATATGAATTACTATCTGTGGAATCATTCGTGGATATACAACCGTCATCCTGATGACATGTACGGTGTGCAGGATGAATTCATAGAGGGTGTACAGCAATTCCTGCAGTTTGCCAAGGCGTTCCCTCAGTACATGGACGGTACCAAAATTAAGTGTCTGTGTTTGAGATGTCGTAACTTAAAATATCATCCAAAAGTGGAAGTCACATATCATTTATACTCGAAGAGTTTCACGCCAAATTACTATCAGGGGAGCGTGTACGAAGAACTTGTGTCTTTAGCATCGGAGTATAAGCCTTATGTGGATGTCCACAATAATGCTGCTTATGACGATGGGTTGGTGAACATAGTTTTTTATGCGACGGGGCCTAGTTTCGATCCGAACAATCATGATGTACCTGAGGGGGCACCGAACTCTGATGCTGTAAAGTTCATGGAGTTGCTAGAGAATACAAGGACTCCATTATATCTTGGTTGTGAGGATCATTCACCGTTGGAGGTGGTTACAAGATTGTTGAGCATCAAGTACGATTTTAACATGTCG
Organism: Iris pallida; assembly: GCA_029216955.1. NCBI lineage: Eukaryota > Viridiplantae > Streptophyta > Magnoliopsida > Asparagales > Iridaceae > Iris > Iris pallida. The sequence goes on along the minus strand of JANAVB010011679.1, from coordinate 47,340 downwards.
TAAGATTGCTACAACCGACTTATGGAGTTGATTATAGAAATATTGCCTGAGGGTGCTAAGTTGCCTAAAGACTTTTACCGGTCTAAGAGGATGGTGAGATCGGTTTGGATGGGATACAAAAAAATTGATGCATGTCGCAACGGCTGCATGTTGTACTACAAAGACGACAAGGATGAAGATGCCTGCAGATTTTGTGGTGTTGATCGCTACAAGGGTAGTAGTAGAGAAAAGTCTGTCGATGCAAGGAAGCCTACCAATTTGATGCACTACTTGTCGTTGACGTCGTATGGTTGCAGCGGTTGTTTATGGTGAAGGAAACTGCAGAAAACATGAGTTGGTATAATCAGGAATAGATCGAAGGAGTATTGGATCACCCATCTGATGGAGAAGCATGGAAGCACTTTGATTGAGAGTATCCAAATTTTGCTTCTGATCCGCGTAATGTCAGATTGGGTCTCTGCTCTAACGGTTTTACCCCATTCAGACTTTCGGGATCCTAGTATTCGTGTTGCCGGTGATCGTCACTCCGTACAACCTACCGCATTGAATGTGCATAAAGACTCCGTATATATTCCTCACCGTTATTATCCCAGGTCCGAACAATCCAAAATGGAACATCGATGTGTATTTACAGCCATTGATTGATGAGTTGAATCAGCTGTGGGAAGTACGTTCCAACACGTATAATGTTTCTAGAAAACAAATTTTTTAGATGCGGGCAGCACTTATGTTAACCATCAAAGACTTTTTGGCCTATGGAATGTTATAAGGATGGAGCACGCATGGACGTCTTTCAAGTCCGAATTGTATGGACCATACTAAGACTTTCCGTTTGAAACACGAAGGCAAACCGAGCTTCTTCGATTGTCATCGACAATTCCTGCCGAAGGATCATCCGTACCGGAGGAACATGAATGTTTTCATGCTGGCTTTGTGGAAAAGGCTAATCCACCGCCAAGGTGGCCCGGGTACCTGATATGGGAAGAGGTAAAAGATTTAACGAGAGCTATTGAAGAGCGTGCTAAGGGCTACAAGTGTGACAGATTTGGTCGCACTCATAACTGGACGAAGAGGAGTATATTCTGGGATCTGCCATATTGGAGCACCAATTTGATTAGACATAACCTTGATATTATGTATATCGAGAAGAATGTGTTTGACAACATAATTAATACTATAATGGACGTAAAGGGGGAAGACGAAAGACAATCCAAAGGCTAGATTGGACTTGGAAGAAATACGTAGATATCCTGCATTGCATTTGATAGAGGAGGGGAATGGGATGTTGAAGCAGCCTAAGGCAATTTTCTCACTGGAGAAGGAGGATAAAGCGAGACTTTGCAGGTGGATTCAATGTCTAAAATTTTCAGACGGATATGTTTCAAACTTGAGAAGATGCATCGACCTCAAGGAGAACAAACTGACAGGTATGAAGAGCCATGATTATCACATATTCATGGAAAGGTTAATTCTGATTGCATTTCGAGAATTCTTATCCCAGGTTGTTTGGGATCCATTGACCAAGCTTAGCATATTCTTCAGAGATCTTTGTTCTACTAAGTTGCTCGTCGATCGTCTAGAAAAGCAGGAGAACGATATTGCGGTAATATTGTGCAAGCTCGAGAAGGTATTTCCTCCTGGATTCTTTGACTCCATGGCGTATTTGCCAATTCATCTATCCTATGAGGCACGTGTTGGTGGGCCCATCGGTTATTGGTGGATGTACCCGTTTGAGCGGCATTTGAACCACCTAAAAAGGGAGGTGAAAAATAAAGCTCGGGTCGAAGGTTCTATTTGTGAAGCCTATATTCTTGAAGAGATTACAAACTTCTGCTCGACATATTTCAAACCTCATGTTGCTACGAATAGAACGAGGGCTCCGAGAAACGACGACGGTTAACATAAGTGCTGCCCGCATTAGAACAAGAAATGATACGTCATTTTCCTTCTTGGTTGAGCAAATATGTAAGCAGCTCGGTAACTACTGGTCTCTTATAATGCAACTGCGTAATAAATAACTTACTATCTCTTCTTTGGTATTCAGGTCGATCGTCTAATTTCACCCGAGATTGAATTAATTAGAACTCTTGCCAAGGGACCGATTATTGCTGTTAAAATATGGCCAAGTTACTGTGTGAATGTCTTTAGGTTCAAGTCGACAAATGCTCCGATCAAAGACAGCTTCCTGGATCTTGATTCCACGAAAAAAGTTATTTGTGTATCAAATCTTCGAACTACAAAGACGTCGATCCAGGAAATAATTTCTTTGGCATCTTGTGAGAGATTGTGGAGTTGACATATAATTATGGCAGAGAACCTGCAAAGATCGTGTTGTTCAAGTGTGAATGGTTCGATCCGATTGAAAATTAAGGTTGAAAATTTGACAAGCATGGTCTTGTGGATATAAACTACAAGCGTAGATATCAAGGCTACGAACCATTTGTCCGATCAACTCAGGTTCAGCTCATGTACTTCACAGCTTATCCGAGATGGAGAGCAAAGAAATCTGACTGGTGGGCAGTATGCAAGACTAAAGCTAGAGATACTTTTGATATTGACGAAAAAGCTTATCAGGAGGACGAGCTACCTCTTGTAACAAGTATTGTTGATGTAGACTCTACAGAAGTTACGCATTACACGACTAATGTAGAAGATGTAGAATTATCCAAAGAGGAAGACAAAGCCGACGAAGGCGAAGATGAAAGTGAAGATGAGGAAGAAGAGGAAGATGAGGTCGAGGAAGACGAACAAGATAAATATTCTGAAGATGATTGAGAGAGATGTACTTTCATTTTCTTATTATGTAGAGTTGGTTATTATCTAGTATTGGTTACTATCTGAACTTAAATGTTTCTTGTAGAATATACTATCTGGACTTAGATGTTGCTTATAGAATGTACTATCTGAATTTAGATGTTTCTTGGAGAATATACTATCTGGACTTAGATGTTTCTTGTAAAATGTATCATCATATGTTGTCTTGGTTATTATCTTGTCTTTATTGTCAGGTATGATAGGTCGTCGCGGATCGTTCTGCATGTCAGGTATAACAGGACTTAGATGTCTCTATTATTTGTTGTATCATTATATGTTGTTATCAGGTATGACAGGTCATCGCGGATAGTTCTGCATGTACCGACGTGGGAGAGGACAGGGTTCTCCTTCGGTACCTCCTACTGGTACTGGCAGATTATATGGACGAGGCATAATTCTCGGTAAAATGATTTTTTGACGTGATCACAAGATTAGGATACTATAGAGAATAGAAAAATATCCCTGTGTATACCGTAAGATCCAAAGCCAAAATAGTGAAAGTTCTGTAAGTTTGGTAGCCTGCCTCCCAACCTAGTATCCTGTGGCCCTTGTGATCTATTAACAAGGAATTAACTAACACTAATAGGTTTACTTAGAAAATAGAACTTAGAAGTCCATAACCTATTAGTCGACCAAGGCCTTAGAGATAGGAAGATTATAGGAAGACTGTATAAGCAAGAATACCAGGTAAGGTTTTGATTATCTCAAAACTCGAATTACTATCTCCTCCTTACAAAAATCTCGCGTACTTGTACTTCGACTATCTTGACCAATACTGCTATTACAGCCTAGTTTTGCAAGCTTACTCTTTTATCAAGCTTGATTCAAGACATATGTTTATTGGGGACGCCCGCTAACATATTGTCTAATCAGAATCATTGTATTACGTTCTGATCATATAACACCCACTTTTCTAAAATGAGGGTAATTTTGAACTTTTGTAAAAGTTTATTATTTAATAATAGGATTTATGATTTATAGGAATTTTTTTAATTAATTTAATACTATTTAAAATTTCTGAATAATAATTTTTGATGTGTTAGCTAGTGAACCCTTGAACTATTGAGGCTAGAGACTAACCATGACCATGGGGACCTAACCATGTGATTAGAATGACTATTTATAACTTTTTAGGCTAAGGGTATTTTGGTCATTTTGTGACTGTTGAATTATTTAGGATTTTGATTAATTGGTGAATTTTAGATTATTTTAATAATATTTAAATTGATGTATTATGATTTTGGTCATTTTTCATATTTTAATATTTTGGAAAAAATTTATATTTTTAATATTGTTTTTATTGGATTTGTTTAGTCGGGTTTGAGTTTCGTCTCGTTCCAACTTGTATTGTGACCCGGGTAGCTTGAACTCTAGATGGGACACAATATTAAGTTAAGCATGGCACACAAGACCCAACATTAAGTTAGTTAATTAAACTAATTTTTATCATGTTAGAATGGTTAAGTTAGAGACTCAAAACTAGATCATTTTGACCCAAACTTGAACGTAGTCTAGACTTAACCATATGAGACTAGAGAGGGGCAATTAGGACAATTTTCCATTAGCCCTAATGGACTCTTTATGGCAGCCACCTTTAGGAGAGAATGATTCATTTCATTCATTACAATCTTGCCTCTTTTATTTTTCTTTTGTTCTTCCCCAATTTTAGAGAGCCTTCTCATTGATTTGATCTCCAACTCAAATCATTCCTTCACCAAACCTTCCCTTAATCATTCCAATTCTCCAAGGGAAGGGTGCTACCAAGGATTGGAAGAGGCGTGCAAGGAGGAGTGTCCACTTTGAGGGATCTTCGTATCGGAGCCGTGTCCTAAAGGATTTCATTAGAATTCCACTCCCAATAGGTAAAACCCATCATCTAAACCGATTTTCTTTGCATATAAATTAGTTTTGAATCCGTAGGATCCATCCTCATGCATGTGTCCCATTTAGATTCAAATTTGAGACCATTTGGAGCTCTCTTGAGGATTTTAGATATGTGTCTTGTGTCCTACTTGATAGATCCTAAATTAGGACATCCCATGTGTATGTATGTATGATAATAGTTTAAATAAATATTTAAATTTAGTTTTATAATGTTTAGAGAGTGGATTGATCTTAGTTAGGATGGTTAGAATGACTTTCATTTGGATACCTATGTTTGTATCCAAGTATCTTGGCCTATATGTGTTCTTTTGTCAAATCAGTCATAATTTTTATCCACATTTTTATTAACCAAAGTAACTTAGAAATATCATAACTTTTAGCTTAGAACTCCGATTTATCTCCCATTTTTTAAAAGAACCGTATCGAAGTTAGCTTTCCAAATATATATTTTAATAAGCCAAATTCTTTCTATAACTTTCTGTAGAATTATTTGAGTGTCAGCTGTACGAAAGACGAACGTATTTCGGTATTTTCGCGATTTCGGGAGCTTTCGGACACGAAAATACGATCTGTTTAAAGTTTCGGAAACCTAACACAAAGGGCTACGACATATTTTAATCCTAGAATTTAGTAAATGCCCAATTGGTACAGTATTGGTTTTAAGTAGAAGAGTGACTATACGATATATGCATTTTATATAACCTATGAGCCTATGTAGTATGGATATTAAATGAATATAGAGTATGTAATGAATGATATGTTAGATGAATGAAATGATATATATATATGATATATATTCTTTGCACATTAATGTACATATATGGTCGGATGCAAGCATGAATGAATGGAGGAAATACATGTATATAGGTAATATAGAATGTAATATATAAATGCAAGCATGCAAGATAATGTATTGTATCCATATATGATGTATTCAACTTAAAGATAATGTAATATATGAAAGGAATGAATGATAATATATAACATGATATGTAAGGTAATACAAGGTATGAAATATATGATGTGTGCATGTTTGTATGTCTCTATGTTAATGTATGAAATGATATGAATATACAATGTATGCATATGTATAAAACATGTAGGTAATGCATCGATGCATGAATGAAATGAATGTTGCAATATGTTAATACAAATACAAGTATCTAAAATGCATGAATGTATGTATAATATAATACAAGTATACATGTATGTATCATGTAAATGTAATATACATGATATGTATGTATGCATGTATACAAGGTAAGTATGTATGTATTTCTATAAACTGAGTTAACCTATAACCTTTTACACACATGCATTCATACACCCTTTGACATCATGTATCCCATGTCACATACACCTACCTATCACTAAATTTTAGAACATTAACACATATCCTTTCACACATATGCCAAACACACACATACTCACTTACTCTTTTACCTCTCTTTCTCTCTCTCTCTCTCTCTCTCTCCCTCCTCTCTCCTCCTCTCCTCTCTCTCTCTCTCTCTCTCTCTATATATATATATATATATATATATATATATATATATATATATATATATATGTGCCTATATATATAGCTTTCCTATATATATCTATGTATATGAATATGTGAATAGTGATGCATATATATATATATATATATATATATATATATATATATATATGTGTGTGTGTGTGTGTGTGTGTGTGTGTGTGTGTGTGTGCGATGTACATATAAGTAGCCTATATGTTATGAGTGTACTACAATATATTAGATATATATATTGTTATGTGTATATGTGTTTGTGGTTTGGCTTAGGCATAATATAGCCTATAGCCTAGGGCTCTTAGCCTATGGTGTGTCTGTTTGCCTAGTGAGAGTTTAGTTAGACTTGTTTAGTCTTGATTAGGCCTAGAATAGACTAGTTAGACTAGTATAGACTTGTTTGGTTTAGGTTTGACCTAGTTGACCTAGTTTGACTAGTCTAGTTGACTAGGGTTGACCAAAGGTTGACTTTAGCCTAGATTGACCCCAAACTTTATGTAGATGCATTGTAGCAGTCTATTTCCTTATTTTAGACTTGTTGTGACTTGTACTGTTCTATAGGAGATAGACACGACTCCTCGGACAGTATATTCTCTTCGGACATTCAGGATACCAGGCGAGTACATTCTCTGATCATTTTATATCTTATTTAGAATTATATTTCCTGCTTTAGATTATCTTACTTGATGCTGACACATTGGTAACACGGAATAGTACTATATGGATCCCTTCATGAGATGTTATCCCTCTCGGAAGCATCAGATACTTTTGTCTTGTGTGTTCCACTTACATCACGTATCTTATGCTTCTATTATCATGAATCTTCGGGAATCAGCTAGTGACTCATGTACCCTCATGATCACCGAGCCTTCACGAATTAATTCATGAATCACCCTTATAGGCAACGTAGTATAATCATGAATCTTAACGTAACTTGAATGGATCTTTGTGTATTGATTGGGGATGGGGGAGTATAAATGAACATGTGAATAAATCCAAGTAGTGTAATCATGAATCAATTTCCAAGTAGTGTAATCATGAATCAGTCCTTAGCCATTCATATGTTTATCCAGTACTCTGAATCACTAGCACTGTCTTTCTTTATATATATCATAGATATTTACTTACAGTCTCTCTTTTACATTATGCTATTTCTTCAGATCCTGTATTTTATTCTCTAGCATGATTACATTTTCTTTCCTATTATAACTTGTTGAGATGTATTGTGCTCGCTCCTGTCCTGACTGGACCTGTTGATAAATTTTACAGATAGCCTGGAGGTTGCCTGCTAGCCTAGAGGAGACACAGTAGAGGTTTTATAGATAGCTAGGCTTTTGCTCATAGTTTATTTTCAGTTGTCTTGAGTTGTATTTATGGATTACTGTATTTGAGCTTTGAGATGTATTTCTGGGTTGTGTATCTTAGACACTTAGACTTCTATCTGTTGTATCCCTTTTGGATTTCATGTTTTATCTATCTTCCATTATGCTCTACCTTAGATGTGATTGAGACTGTATCTGTTATGTCACCCCCATTCGGGGAGTATAAATTGTTTAGCTTTATATTGTTAGGTGTTGTGACCTTAGGACAGCGTTCTACCGCCGACACTGCGGCGTAGGCTGGACGTACCCACTTCTCGTGCCCTTACTCTAGGGAGCAGATCGTGACACATTTTTAGTGGTAGCCCATGCAGGTCGAGTTTATATAGTGGTATTCGAACTAGAGTATCACTACAGCCTGCAGTAGGATTAGGATATTTTTGAGGGTACTCAATCACACTAGAAAAACTCTTAATCAGATTTATTTTATCTAAATTTGTTGTTTATTGTCTTCACTTGAATATAAACTGTCCTCCTTTGAATTTTCGCTTCATTCCCAGTAATTGCTTCTTGTTTTGATATGTCTTTATGATGGTTATGGAGACATGATCTCATCGCTCCGGTCCGGGGTATACTATCGAGAGGCTGGCCACCTCTCGTCCTGTTCATCAGGGCCTCCAGACCGCAGCTCCTATTGTGCTGACTCAGATTAGCATTTCTGCTACATTGGAGGTGCACCTCTGTCTGTACAGAGACTTTCTCCCATCATTTCCGATTTCTCTCAGTAGCAGCGGTTCATGCAGCATCATCAGCAGACCAGGGGAAACCAGCAGGGCGAGCTATCGTCAGGGCATTCGAGGATGCACAGACCATTAGAGATCTTGCTGCAAGTTCCATTCTTCTCTATTCCATTCCCGCAATTGTCTCTTATAACTATCTTGAAATTCGATTCCATCTGTTCCTTGTTGACTGATCAATTTGTTCTATTGTTCCTGTGTTATGTTTGCTTTTTTCTTCTGAAAAAAATTATATGGGCTAGGTCACCTCAGTTATGGGATCTAGAATCTTCGATAGTCATGTTAGCTGGCATAGTGAGGACATATAGTCAGATTTTGGACCTATTTCTCGGGTGTAGAAATGTAAAGTTTTTGCCGTCGCATGCGGCAATGCGGAAATTTTAAATACCATGAACCCAGAGGTATGTACCTTAGTCAAGGACTCTGTGATTATCGTAGCCTTGCTTACTAGTATGATGAGAATTTGGAGCACCATGATTTTGGATAGACGCATATGATTATCAGATTGTACCTTAAATGCTCTTGAACAAGTTTTCTCTACTTTTGTTCAGTCTTTCAAAAAAAAATTTGTTTTATTTATTTTGTTTCTCATTATTTAACTTACGAGTAGGAGTAGCTTTAGCTGTATTATAAACCTTTGTGTAACTTCTTACTATGAATCTCTTCTTAAAATAATGAATCGATGATTTTGCTAGACCTTATCTTGGATTTGATATTATAGCTCTAGTTTCAAAATGGTTCCTTCTTTTAAACAGATAAGCAGAACAGATTTTATCGTTATTTCCTTCTTGCTATTATTCTTGTATTAAATAATAATAATAATAAAACTGTCTTGATTACATCAATCACCTGCTTTGCAGTCTTGGTAGGAATCTAAATGTTGGTCTTGATATAGAATTTGATTTTTATATTGGGACATGAGAATATATATAGTGGACACAGACACTTTGTCTGACACGTATGCATGCTACACTTTGATTATCAACCCATCTAAATGCATATTAATATGTTGTTGATATTTAAATTCTCAAAACCCCAATATTCTGATACAGTACAGTATCAGAGACTGGTTCTCTACTTTTCCAGTTTAAATTCATAATTTAAATATAAATTTCATGTTATTAGTTTTGTTTACATCACTGCACATGTATCTTATACACAAGGTTTTAATTCTTAAAGAAATTGTTTGAGTTTTGTGTTTGAACTCGTCAAATCTGAGACTATGTGCATATTAACCCTTATACTGGATTTTAAATATTAGTTCAAATTACTGTTTTTAAATTTAATATTTTGAGGTATATACATTGTTGTATGTAGGGATATAATGTTAGGTTTCATATTTTTATATGTTAGGTTGTGATAAACATTGGGTTGGTTTGATGTTCGAATTTTTCCAAATCCTAAAACTGAATACATGTTAACATTTTTTCACATTGATTTTAAATGTTTAGTTCATTTTCAGATTTAATATGTAATGTTAAATTGAATTGAATGATTGAACCCTTCATTTTAAGTTATAACCCCTGTACTCATGACACTCTACACTAATGTACACTAATGTTCACAACTGCCATGTAAACCTAACCCTTCATCTCTATGTTATGTTCATATATCTATATAGGTATATAAATATATATATATTTTTTTTTATATAGGTATATATATATTTTTTTTTTTTTTATATATATAGTTTATGCATACATGTTATAATGTATATAGATACATAACTAAATCTCTACCTTTCTATACATATAGATATATGTATATATATGGTTAGCCATGCATGTTATGAGTAAATAGGTTGTGCATTGTAGATTGTTTAACCAATATGCCATGAGTAGTGTAACTTGATAGCTATTGTTTTGAAACCCAAATCCTCCTATACACTTTCATGTATATTTCACACACACACACACACACACACACACACACACACACACACACACACGTCTACTATCTAACCCTATGAACATGTCCACATACACCCATACACACACTAACCACATAACCTTTACATAATGCTAGCTTTTCCCTCTCTAACGCTCTCTCTTTCTCTCTCTCTCTCTCTCTCTCTCTCTCTCTCTCTCTTTCTCTCTCTCTCTCTCTCTATATATATATATATATATATATATATATATATATATATATATATATATATATATATATATATATATATTGTGATTGGATTTCAATGCAATTGACTTTCATTCTTTAACTTTTGATTTTGATTTTTCTTCGAATAGTACCCCTTATAGATAATTGGTAGTTATCTTATTTTATTTTCTGATAAGTACCAGTTTTGATATAGGATGGTAGACTGCCTTACAGTTTTGATAATTTGTTATTTCTGTATCTTTTCCAGTTTAACACCCCCGATTGCTTGTATGTTTGATACCATATGACCCTTTTGGTTAGTATGACTAGTATACCTAGATGAGACTTTCACTACCACCATATGCCATGACCCCGTATGACATCCTTTTTAATCGTATGATTTAGGTAAGTTCTGAGACCATCATTGTTGGGGACAAGACTCTAGAAGAAGTACGACCATTTTAATTTCGAGGACGAAATTTCCTAAGGAGGGTAGACTTGTAACACCCACTTTTCTAAAATGAGTGTAATTTTAAACTTTTGTAGAAGTTTATTATTTAATAATAGGATTTATGATTTATGAAAAAATTTTAATTAATTTAATACTATTTAAAATTTCTGAATTATAATTTTTGATGGGTTAGCTAGTGAACCCTTGAACTATTGAGCCTAGAGACTAACCATGACCATGGGGACCTAACCATGTGATTAGAATGACTATTTATAACTTTTTAGGCTAAGGGTATTTTTGTCATTTTGTGACTGTTGAATTATTTAGAATTTTGATTAATTGGTGAATTTTAGATTATTTTAATAATATTTAAATTGATGTATTATGATTTTTGTTATTTTTCATACTTTAATAATTTGGGAAAATTTTATATTTTTAATATTATTTTTATTGGATTTGTTTAGTCGGGTTTGAGTTTTGTCTCGTTCCAACTTGTATTGTGACCCGGGTGCCTTGAACTCTAGATGGAACCCAATATTAAGTTAAGCATGGCACACAAGATCCAACATTAAGTTAGTTAATTAAACTAATTTTTATCATGTTAGAATGGTTAAGTTAGAGACTCAAAACTAGATCATTTTGACCCCAAACTTGAACCTAGTCTAGAATTAACCATATGAGACTAGAGAGGGACAATTAGGACAATTTTCATTAGCCCTAATGGACTCTTTATTGCAGCCACCTTTAGGAGAGAATGATTTATTTCATTCATTACAAACTTGCCTCTTTTATTTTCCTTTTGTTCTTCTCCAACTTTAGAGAGCCTTCCCATTGATTTGATCTCCAAATCAAATCATTCCTTCACCAAACCTTCCCTCAATCATTTCTATTCTAAAAGGGAAGGGTGCTACCAAGGATTGGAAGAGGAGTGCAAGGAGGAGTGTCCACTTTGAGGGATCTTCGTATCGGAGCCGTGTCATAAAGGATTTCATTGGGATTCCACTCCCAATAGGTAAAACCCATCCTCTAAATCGATTTCCTTTGCATATAAATTAGTTTTGAATCCGTAGGATCCATCCTCATGCATGTGTCCCATTTAGATTCAAATTTGAGGCCATTTGGAGCTCTCTTGAGGATTTTAGATATGTGTCTTGTGTCCTACTTGATAGATCCCAAATTAGGACACCCCATGTGTATGTATGTATGATAAAAGTTTAAGTAGATATTTAAATTCAGTTTTATAATGGTTAGAGAGTGGATTGATCTTAGTTGGGATGGTTAGAATGAGTCTCATTTGGATACCTATGTCTGTATCCAAGTATCTTGGCCTATATGTGTTCTTTTGTCAAATCCGTCATAATTTTTATCCACGTTTTTATTAACCAAAGCAACTTAGAAATGTCATAACTTTTAGCTTGGAACTCTGATTTATCTCTCATTTTTTTTAAAAGAACCGTACCGAAGTTATCTTTCCAAATATATATTTTAATAAGCCAAATTCTTTCTGTAACTTTCTGTAGAATTATTTGAGTGTCAGCTGTACAAAAGACGAACGTGTTTCGGTATTTTCGCGATTTCGGGAGCTTCCGGATACGAAAATGCGATCTGTTTAAAGTTTTGGAAAGCTAACACAAAGGGCTACGACATACTTAAATCCTAGAATTTAGTAAAGCCCAATTGGTATAGTATTAGTTTTACGTAGAAGAGTGACTATACGATATATGCATTTTGTGTAACCTATGAGCCTATGTAGTATGGATATTAAATGAATATAGAGTATATAATGCATGATATGTTAGATGAATGAAATGATATATATATATGATATATATTCTCTTTATATTAATGTATATATATGGTCGGATGCAAGCATGAACGAATGGAGGAAATACATATATATAGGTAATATAGAATGTAATATATGAATGCAAGCATGCAAGATAATGTATTGTATCCATATATGATGTATTCAACTTAAAGATAATGTAATATATGAAAGGAATGAATGATAATATATAACATGATATGTAAGGTAATGCAAGGTATGAAATATATGATGTGTGCATGTTTGTATGTCTCTATGTTAATGTATGAAATGATATGAATATACAATGTATGCATATGTATAAAACATGTAGGTAATGCATAGAAGCATGAATGAAATGAATGTTGCAATATGTTAATATAAATGCTAGTATCTAAAATGCATGAATGTAAGTATAATATAATACAAGTAAACATGTATGTATCATGTAAATGTAATATACATGATATGTATGTATGCATGTATACAAGGTAAGTATGTATGTATTTCTATAAACTGAGTTAACCTATAACCTTTTACACACATGCATTCATACACCCTTTGACATCATGTATCCCATGTCACATACACCTACTTATCACTAAATTTTAGAACATTAACACATATTCTTTTACACACATGCCAAACACACACATACTCACTTACTCTTTTACCTCTCTTTCTCTCTCTATATATATATATATGTATGTGCCTATATATATAGCTTTCCTATATATATCTATGTATATGAATATGTGAATAGTGATGCATATATATATATGGGATGTACATATAGGTAGTCTATATGTTATGAGTGTACTACAATATATTAGATATATATATTGTTATGTGTATATGTGTTTGTGGTTTGGCTTAGGCATGATATAGCCTATAGCCTAGGGATCTTAGCCTATGGTGTGTCTGTTTGCCTAGTGAGAGTTTAGTTAGACTTGTTTAGTCTTGATTAGGCCTAGAATAGACTAGTTAGACTAGTATAGACTTGTTTGGTTTAGGTTTGACCTAGTTGACCTAGTTTGACTAGTCTAGTTGACTAGAGTTGACCAAAGGTTGACTTTGTCACGCCCCGATCCCGGAGGATCGAAAACAAGCCACTGGGCGTGATGCCGAACAAGTCTAGATTGCACTTGTACAAGGCAAACCATTACAGTTTTTGGTAATTCTCAGAAAACATCGATAACGCAGCGGAACCAAGCAGATAAATTAAAGTCACACAATAATATAAAGGAATGTATCTCTTTATTGATAATCAAAATGGATTATAAGACTTGCAGCGGAATACAGAGTTTATAATTGATTACAAGACTCGCAGCGGAATACAGAGTTTACAACTATTTACAAGGCTCTTAAATAGCCGACTGAATGTATACACTTTCCCTTTAGGCTACAAATGAATATACCGACTTCTTTACAATGAACTTGCCAATATGGCTACAATCTCACTGGTACATCTGAGTTCCTCTGTTCCATACATTATGTCCTGTATAGCAGAAGACATCGTCTTGAAAGAAGAGCTTTTGCACACCCATCCGATTCATCGATGCCAAGCACTGATTCACAGGATTTCCCCCAAGCAAACACCTGTAATATTGCCCACAACGTGGGTCAGTACATCATCAATGTATTGGCGAGCGGTGCTGGCCCAACTCACCTAACAAGACAACACTAAGTAATCATGTTACAGAACATTATTAACAGTGGTCTTTCTCGTTGTCTTAGGGTCAATTTTATGTTATAGCCGACAAGAAGTAAAGCATGCAAATCTCATAGCCAACATAATCTAAAGCATACTGTTATCACCATTTGGTGATTCTTACCCATGGTCGTGTAGCCATCCATGTACATTTATAATACTTACTCTGCCTGCACAAGACATTGTTAGGAACAATATCATGATTCAATATGATTATCACCGTTCAGGTGAATTCTTACCAAAAGCCGACATCCTTTCCTGTATTTGAGTAATAACTTACTCTGCCTGCATAAGACATCATTAGCACCTGACCTATCTATATGAAGGTCACTGGCGACACGCCATCCTGGACCGTCTTACAGGTATACAGTGCCCTTGCCAGTGCAGGTAGCTAGCCCCACTGCAAGTCCTGTATACCATGCTACTACTTCAGCACTGCTACTACTTCAGCATTGGTTTCCCCTAGGACGAACCGGGTTCCATGGCCCAGGAATACCGTTCGAGAAACCACCTTGTCGACAAGTTTTCCATGACCATGCAACTATATGCAACTTATCTAAGAAGAAAACATATAATGCATGATAAAGAAAACTAAGCAAAACCATCATTCTCATTCGTATTTCCATCTTGCCATCTAGCCATCTTGCCTTGAGCCAATGCTCACATTATTATCTGCCCAATCCAGGGTCTTGGCGTAATCAACATTCTACATCGACGACAGGATAATAGAATGTTGTTACCCAATGCCTTGCCACATCTTTGATACCATACATCTTTTCAACCAACTCAGTGTACTCACCGCCCAATTCCTGGGACTTAGCATCTGTTTAGCATGCATTCATTCAAATGCAATTCAAGCATACTCACTGCCCAGTTCTTGGGTCTTAACATCTTGTTTTGCCATCTATTCATTGAGCCAAAGCTCGATATACTCACCGCCCAAGTATTTGGGACTTTGCCTTCACTTGTCATGTAATTCATCGCAACAGCGTACAAGCATACAATTCATTTAGCCACAACAGTTTACGTTCAGGTGATTATTATCTTTTATTATCTTTCCAAATTCCATGCAAGGTGTTATTGAACAACACAATAAGAACATAGCACACTATCCTTTATTTTAAGCGTGAAGCTAAAGGATCTTTGAAGGGTTCAACACTACTCACATTCATAGAACGATTCCCACCACGATCGTATAGACTTCCAAACGATCCTTCATATAATCCCAAGTCCAACAAGGCTTCGTCGAACCAACCATCCATCATAAGGCATCTTGCGGGTCGGGGCGTTACAATATATACCACCCAGAAAAAGTTTCGTCCTCGAAACTTAAAACAAAACTCATCCCCAAAACTTCCATCGACTTTTCATGAAACTTCTCAACGATCAACTTATCCCATTTAATATTTCTCCGCAATCTTCCGATTGATTTCAAGTAATGTACCGTCTCGTTACAGTATCTCAATTGATTCAATATAGTTTATCATCTTTGATATTTCCTCCGACACTCGTGCAAATCCTTAGCACATAATAATCCTTCTCGTGGCTTCGTTTGAATTCAGCATACCACTTAATTGGAATCATACACATATTTTAGGCATCCCCGAAATACATGCACTTTAGCCAAGTTCAGTGATAGAGAAGGCGAATGAGCTACGGTGTAACTTCCTTCCCGAACATCAATAATTCTCTTCGAACATCTCGTATAATCCCACTTGTTTATTCAATATTCCAACCAACTAATAAGACAATAGATGTTGCCAATTCCGACTCGATAAATTTTCCACAATCGATTCCAACGTTTCCAAAATATTTTGACTTAGATGTATCAAGTATTCCTTTCAAGTTCATTGTCATCCATGCCACCAAAGTTGATAAATCCTATTGCCATATTTCATTTCGATACCCCGATTCTCCTCGATCAAATCTTGTACTCATCATCGTTCGCATCCATATACTTTGTTTGCAACTTGTAAATTTCCCAATCATGATCCATCTTCCAAATCATACCATCCTTCAAATTGTACCACAATTCCACTCTAGCAACATTTCTTACTGTACTCCAACATTTTTTCGTATTGATCAAGCCAACATATTATCCTCTCGCATAAGCAACTCTCATATCCAGCAGCATTAATCCCGAGGGTCATTCCTATTCATCTTCGCTCTCGCCGATCTCGGCTACATGTACTATTCAATTCTGTCATTACACTTATCCTCGATTTTGATCCGATTAATAAAATTATCCCAACTGTCTCAAAGCACTACCAACAATTTTCGTACCTCAATATCAATCAATCAAATCCAACTAGTCCCAACAATTCCCAACATTCCAACAAAGGCAACTCAATTTCCGAAACCAGCATGATCCGTCATCCTATCCAACATTATAACATCAAATTTCCCAAATATCCATTCCATTCCGAAGCCTACCTTCCAATACATCTTACTCATTCCGACTATACTCATGCAACATCAATAGGGACATCCTACGATTTTCCAACAGTCAACTTAGCATACAGTCAAGTCTCTACGATCAGCTAATCTAAGCTAAACCAGACATTCAGCTAACTCATATGAGATGGATAGCTATCAGGGACATACTTATCTCTCATCTTAGAGGCAACCAATTCTCAACATAGGGCAACTCTATGGTCTGACCAACTTAGGGACATGGGACACCACCCCAATCTTATAAACTTATTTCCAACACGGACAACTGAAGAACATAGCCAACCAATCTGAAACTTAAGCAACCAACCAACATTCTAAGCAACCAACCGACACTCTAGGCAACCAACCAACAATCTAGGCAACCAACCGACACTCTAGGCAACCAACCGACATTCTATGCAACCAACCGACAATCTAGGCAACCAACTAACAATCTAGAGTCAAGTCTTTCTACTCGTACTCATACTCGGGTCATACACAACGAAGTCTCATTCTAGACTTACCCACAACCGACCAACTCTATCTGGCAATTCTATCCAACAATTCTTATGGGTCAATCCCGAAGCTATCATATAAAACTTATCAATCGAATATCCAGACTTTCAATTTCCACTTGCATAGACATAGCATCACTTGTTCAATTCGACTTGCATCCTCATATCGTACTCAAATATCTATTACATCGGGCCAACTATTTCGAGTCATCATCCGACATTGCTATCTCAATAGTTTATCACTTATGATCTCTTTCCTACGGTCTCTTTGCAGCATATTTATTTTCCATATTCTTAGATCATCGATACGGTCTGTACTCTCTTAACCAACAAAATAAGGCAACTATATAATCATATTTCTTCCGAAGCATCCTTTATAGATTTTCTAGCACCCAATACAGTCATCTCTTAGCAATTCACGTTAACCATCAATATTTGTTTTGCATCATCTTCTTGTGATTCCATAAGAAGATTTACTATTCATGCACCGATCCAATCTCTATATCACCAATCATCTAGCATTCGTGCATCGGTCATCTTAGCGGACATAACATAACTCATTAGCTAAGTCATAATCTCACAATTCTTATATTCCATCAAACTTGTTATTTATGCGACAACATCATCTACCGACATGGTCTATTACATATCGTTGCACCTCGATACCTATTGGTATCCCAGCCATTCGACTATCGTAAGAAACATCTACTCTTTTATGCATCAAGGGACAAGTACTCATTCTCTATGCCTCAAAATAGTCAAGGGTCATAACTTGTTAATTCGGTACATCAATTTCTTTCAAGCACACGGCACCACGTGCTAAGATAATCTATCCCTCAATCACATTCTCAATCTTTTCGGTCGTTGATGCAACTCTCTCTGCATCATCTAAATCATTTCCAACATCCCGATAAGCGTCTAACATTACCATCAATTCTATCGATATCCAACATGCAATTTCTTTTACTCAATTCCGACATTGTTTAATATTCGGTCCAAAGTTGTTCTCGCAAAATCTTTCAATAGCAACATCACACCATCATACCAAGCCTACAATCCTTATTTTACCCAACTGATTCAAGTACTCCACCTGAATCTAAAATTTTGTTTTCTTCCCAACCAAGTCATTTATTTTATATTCTCAATTCTCTTATTACCCAACATAATGCTAACCGACAAGGTCTAGCGATGGTTCATCTGAACACATCAAAAATCTCACAACGGGTCATCCAACTTAATCATCAAGGGACATTCCTAGCCGACATGTATCATTCGTAAGCTCAGCTACGATTCGATACCACCCAATACCTTATAGGTAAAGCAATCACAAAACCATAAACACATCAAGGGTCAAGGAACATCTTATCACTACGAGGGTATATACAATATACCACTCAGAGCTCAAGCCATTCCCAACACAATATTCCCTCGCATCAAACCAACGTCCCATATGGATAATCCATCCCGCAGTGGTTATGCTGACCACAAATACTGACTCATGATTCTGTCGATTCCCATTCACTGAAATCCATGTATATTATGTTCCAACATTCCATGCCATCACCCACTGTCGATTGCTGCATAACAATCGACTCAATAAATCCTACACAAAAGACATCCAGCATTCATCACAAACTTATTATAGCATCGCATCATTGTTAATCTTTTTGGTATCTTTTAGAAATTCAACAAAGCACACATATCACAGCCCACATATTTAGATTTATTGTATAGAACACCCAGTGAGAGGTTAGAATGATCAATAGACTTTCAGTTAAGGGAACAATATAGAATAGTTTGGAAACAACACAGAACAATCGCAGAAGCACTATGAATCATCATAGAGGCAACTTTGATTTCATTGCGGAAGCAACTTTGAGTATTCGCGGAAGCAACTTTGATTCACCGCGGAAGCAACTTTTGAATAATCGCGGAAGAAATCTTTGAATCAACGCGGAAGCAGCTTAGAATCATCTTAGTAGCAACATTGATTCGAAACAAATGGAATAGGAATCCAAGGACGTAAAGCCGTGCTCTGATACCATTATGTCACGTCCCGATCCTGGAGGATCGAAAACAAGCCACTGGACGTGATGCCGTAAAAGTCTAGATTGCATTTGTACAAGGCAAACCATTACAGTTCCTGGTAATTCTCAGAAAACATCGATAACGCAGCGAAACCAAGCAGATAAATTAAAGTCACACAATAATATAAAGGAATGTATCTCTTTATTGATAATCAAAATGGATTAAAAGACTTGCAGCGGAATACAGAGTTTATAATTGATTACAAGACTCGCAGCGGAATACAGAGTTTACAACTGTTTACAAGGCTCTTAAATAGCCGACTGAATGTATACACTTGCCCTTTAGGCTACAAATGAATATACCGACTTCTTTACAATGAACTTGCCAATATGTCTACAATCTTACTGGTACAACTGAGTTCCCCTGTTCCATACACTATGTCCCGTATAGCAGAAGACATCGCCTTGAAAGAAGAGCTTCTGCACATCCATCCGATTCATCGATGCCAAGTACTGATTCACAGGATTTCCTCCAAGCAAACACCTGTAATATTGTCCACAACGAGCGGTGCTGGCCCAACTCACCTAAGAAGACAACACTAAGTAATTATGTTACAGAACATTATTAACAGTGGTCTTTCTCGTTGCCTTAGGGTCAATTTCATGTTATAGCCGACAAGAAGTAAAGCATGCAAATCTCATAGCCAACATAATCTAAAGCATACTGTTATCACCTTTTGGTAATTCTTACCCACGGTCGTGTAGCCATCCATGTACATTTATAATACTTACTCTGCCTGCACAAGACATTGTTAGGAACAATATTATGATTCAATATGATTATCACCGTTCAGGTGAATTCTTACCAAAGCTGACATCCTTCCCTGTATTTGAGTAATAACTTACTCTGTCTGTATAAGACGTCATTAGCACCTGACCTATCTATATGAAGGTCACTGGCGACACGCCATCCTGGACCGTCTTACAGGTATACAGCGCCCTTGCCAGTGCAGGTAGCTAGCCCCACTGCAAGTCTTGTATACCGTGCTACTACTTCAGCACTGCTACTACTTCAGCATTGGTTTCCCCTAGGACGAACCAGGTTTCATGGCCCAGGAATACCGTTCGAGAAACCACCTTGTCGACAAGTTGTCCATGACTATGCAACTATATACAACTTATCTAAGAAAAAAACATATAATGCATGATAAGGAAAACTAAGCAAAACCATCATTCTTATTCGTATTGCCATCTTGCCATCTAGCCATCTTGCCTTGAGCCAATGCTCACATTATTATCTGCCCAATCCAGGGTCTTGGCGTAATCAACATTCTACATCGGCGACAGGATAATAGAATGTTGTTACCCAATGCCTTGCCACATCTTTGATACCATACATCTTTTCAACCAACTCAGTGTACTCACCGTCCAATTCCTGGGACCTAGCATCTGTTTGGCATGCATTCATTCAAATGCAATTCAAGCATACTCACTGCCCAGTTCTTGGGTCTTAACATCTTGTTTTGCCATCTATTCATTGAGCCAAAGCTCGATATACTCACCGCCCAAGTATTTGGGACTTTGCCTTCACCTGTCATGTAATTCATCGCAACAGCGTACAAGCATACAATTCATTTAGCCACAACAGTTTACGTTCAGGTGATTATTATCTTTTATTATCTTTCCAAATTCCATGCAAGGTGTTATTGAACAACACAATAAGAACATAGCACACTATCCTTTATTTTAAGCGTGAAGCTAAAGGATCTTTGAAGCGTTCAACACTACTCACATTCATAGAACGATTCCCGCCACGATCGCATAGAATTCCAAGCGATCCTTCATATAATCCTAAGTCCAACAAGGCTTCATCGAACCAACCATCCATCATAAAGCATCTTGTGGGTCGGGGCGTTACAGACTTTAGCCTAGATTGACCCCAAACTTCATATAGATGCATTGTAGCAGTCTATTTCCTTATTTTAGACTTGTTGTGACTTGTACTGTACTATAGGAGACAGACACCACTCCTCGGACAGTATATTCTCTTCGGACATTCAGGATACCAGGCGAGTACATTCTCTGATTATTTTATATCTTGTTTAGGATTATATTTCCTGCTTCAGATTATCTTAGTTAATGCTGACACGTTGCTAACACGGATTAGTACTATATGGATCCCTTCATGAGATGTTATCCCTCTCGGGAGCATCAGATACTTTTGTCTTGTGTGTTTCACTTACATCACGTATCTTATGCTTATGTTATTATGAATCTTCGGGAATCAGCTAGTGACTCATGTACCCTCATGATCACCGAGCCTTCACGAATCAATTCATGAATTATCCTTATGGGTAACGTAGTATAATCATGAACCTTAACGTAAATTGAATGGATCTTTGTGTATTGATTGGGGATGGGGATTATAAATAAACATGTGAATAAATCCAAGTAGTATAATCATGAATCAATTTCCAAGTAGTGTAATCATGAATCAGTCCTTAGCCATTCACATGTTTATCCAGTACTCTGAATCACTAGCACTGTCTCTCTTTATATATATCATAGATATTTACTTACAATCTCTCTTTTATATTATGCTATTTCTTCAGATCCTGTATTTTATTCTCTAGCATGATTACATTTCCTTTCCTGCTATGACTTGTTGAGATGTATTGTGCTTGCTCCTGTCCTGACTGGATATGTTGATAAATTTTACAGATAGCCTGGAGGTTGCCTGCTAGCCTAGAGGAGACACAGTAGAGGTTGTATAGATAGCTAGGGTTTTGCTCATAGTTTATTTTCAGTTGTCTTGAGTTGTATTTATGGATTACTGTATTTGAGCTTTGAGATGTATTTCTGGGTTGTGTATCTTAGACACTTAAACTTCTATCTGCTGTATCCCTTTTGGATTTCATGTTTTATCTATCTTCCATTATACTCTACCTTAGATGTGATTGAGACTGTATCTGCTATGTCATCCCCATTCGGGGAGTATAAACTGTTTAGCTTTATATTGTTAGGTGTTGTGACCTAGGACAGCGTTCTACTGCCGACAATGCGGCGTAGGCTGGACGTACCCACTTCTCGTGCCCTTACTCTAGGGTACGGGTCGTGACAAATCAACCATGATACATTTGGTTCGCTCTTCATTTAATTATCCTACGTGGATTGAGATATAGAGGTATCCAGGATCTCATCCGCGACTGTATTGACAATTCCTTTTGAAATATACATCTGCCCTTGAATCACGCAATTGTATTCGATGACATCTTTCTTGAACTCCTTATTGCTTTTGTCTTTCACTAATTGGAAAGACGAACGCTCGTACCTGATAGATAGAAAGTATCCCCATGACTATAATAGTTGTATAAGCCAGTGTAGCTACCATCGGCCAGCCCTGTGACTGAAACCTTGCATTGAGTTACTCGTCCTCCCTTCGACCCTAAAACCTACTATCTTGATCTCCTAGACATTGGAATCCTTTTAACCTCATCATTCCTAAGACCATATTCTAGCTTCTAAGGTGGGTAGACTGTAAGCCTTCTAAAAATTTTAGGATATACAAGGATTGCCGCATGATTAGAATAAACTTTCATTAGGATGATGATTAGTGCCCATGGACTCCCACTTTCCATTTAGATCATTTTGTGTCCCCGGCCGTGTCATTAATATTCGGAGCATGAGACCAGCTATTACCTTCCAACAAATTTCATATACAAGATCTAGACGAGTCCACCTTCACTTAGGTATCATGTCCCACTCAAACCCGTCCCCTTGTAATCTATTTTTATGGTACGACTTTCAGGTAAAAAGGACTAGCTATAACCCTTACCATAATACCGATAAATTTTTCGATTTCCATTAGAGCCTCAAACTCGACTCTTTTCCTTCGACCCAATATATGATTGCGATCTACTCAAAGCCCACTACGCATATGTCACCAGTGTGCCACCCAATTGAGGCCTCGTGTGCTACTTAAATACAAAAGTCTCGGAAGGTGCATTTTTGGGCTTCATGAACCTAGCTAACCAACCTGACGGGCAACTAGCTCAACCCCTCGGGTAGAAACCTATTCTAGAATACCCTAATCTAGTAGGAATAGTTTTACTTTGGGATCTTATCCATTCAATGTATATTGAAACCCAATATTCATCCAACCAATGACTGACGTCCAGATAGAGAACCCATTAAGACCACAATCTTGATTTCTCAAATTCCATCCCGTTAAAAACCTTGTTTGAATTAGAATTTCGAGAACGAGACTTCTGTATTACACGGATTGCAGGCCACTCTAAGTAACGAAGGGCTCTTCGACGTAGCAAGTGACTGGACTAGAGTAGTCCAATCTAGCAAATAAGGCAGTAGTTCATAAAGTCCCTTTCTACCTGTAACATTGGGTACTCTCCACTGCTCTTGAAACTTCACAGTTGCTCCCGATTATTCTGCCTTATCTTCCTGTCCTCCCTACTTCGGAGCGACGAATAGTCATGCTTACTAGAATTTATCAATATTTCTTAGCTACTTGTGTAAATTTATTGCCTGTTAAATTGTGGGTTGCTGATAGATAGGAGAGGGTTGTAGATGCCTTACGCCATAGATATCCGCCGGTAGTTACTTTTTGCAATTAGCTGGAGGGTTACAATGTTATAACGTTAGGTGTTTGAATTGGGTAGTGTGACCAAAGGTGGGTAGAAGCCCTCGAGGTTTCATAATTACAAATGGCTAGAGGGCTATAAAATATTTTTGGAGAAATTAAAATTGAGGAGATTAAGGTAATAGTCGATTTTGATTTTTAAGGAATAGTTGTTGATTAGAATTTCGAGGACGAAATTATTTAAGGTGGGTAGATTTGTAGCCTTCTTTTCCAGAATTTTTGAATATTTTTATTAGTTAATTGATTTGAATGGTGACTTTTAGATTTTTATAAATAACTATTTAGTTAATTATTACGGTAGATGATTTTAGTCGTGATTAGGAATTTGAATACAAGACGACTAGGAATCATGGCACGAATAGTGCAGTGGCGTGCCTTGACTAGTGTATTAGCCATGCCAAGGAAGGCCGAGCGATCGGTGTGTCCTAGCTAAGAAAACCAGGCAAATTAGCATGAC
This sequence comes from Iris pallida, assembly GCA_029216955.1. NCBI lineage: Eukaryota > Viridiplantae > Streptophyta > Magnoliopsida > Asparagales > Iridaceae > Iris > Iris pallida. The sequence goes on along the minus strand of JANAVB010011679.1, from coordinate 22,846 downwards.
CATTAGAAATAGTTTAATTAATTATTATTAGATTTATTGACTCTGTAGGAACCCGGTTGAACCAAACTAGTCCAGACTGGACCCGAACTAAATCCAAGCCAGGTAGGCATGTAGTGGGATAAAATACGGTCTTGTAGACATGTTTGGTAAGTGCAAATATTTTGTATATATTTTTAGGAATTGATAATTATTTTCTAAATATTTGTTATATGTACATTATAGGTATTATTATTATTAAATAATGTTTTACAAATTTTGTATGATCTTCTAAAATCAGATAAGTAGTGTGCGCGTTGTATCCATCAATAAAATGACAATCAGCCTATCATTAATTGCCATTAGGATTATTATTATTATTATTTTTATTTTATTGGGATTGTTATTTAATATTATTATTTTATTGTTTATATTTAATAGTTATATTTAATTGTTATATTAATAGTTATCATGTGATTTATACTTTATGTATGAATATAATATGTTAACTATGTTACGTGTATATATATATATATATATATATATATATATATATATATATATATATATATATATATATATATATATATATATATATATATATATATATATATATAAAATATATATATATATATATATATATATATATATATATATATATATATATATATGTGTATATATATAAATATACGTATAAATAAATATATGTGTATATAGTAGTATGTAAGTATATACATATAAATGTGTATATACGAATATATTATATAAGTGTGTGTATATAATACAGGTTATATACGTGTACGTATATGTATATACGTATATATATTTATATAGGAATATATAAGTGTATATAAATATGCGTATATGTGTATGTATATACGAGTATATATAAATAAATATGCGTGTGTATATATATATATATATATATATATATATATATATATATATATATATATATATATATATATATATATATACATGTGTATGAAGGTATGTATGTACGTATGTAAATACGCATGTGCGTATGTGTATGATTATATATAAATATACATATATGGATATATGTGTGTGTATATGTATACATATATATATATATATGTATATAATAATTAATAAAATGAATAAAGGAAAAAGAAAAAGGAAAAGAAAAGGAAATACAAAAAAAAGAATAACAAGCATCAGCAAAACCAGGCCAGAACCGAGCCTACTCATTCAAACCAAACAACTCAGCAGCCCGAGCCCATCCCCAAATCAATAGAGCAGCCAGGGCCGAGTTAACCCAAGCAACCCGAGCCTGTACCATGCTCTCGGCTCTGTTTCGACGTTACTATATATATCGAGAGAGGAGGGCGGAAACCCTAACGCCAACTCCTCATCGCCCCGACCCGACGCCACCCACAGCCCCGACGTGGCGCGCCGCCCTGGACCACCGTGCGCGGCCGCGCATGTCGCCGGAGGCAGCGCACACACAGCACGCGTGTCAGAAAACAAGAAGCAACAGCAGCAGTCCGCAGCCACGGGGCAGTCTTCGCGGTAGGTTTTCTCGATCACCGTGTGATCGTTTTGTACGTCATTTTCGTCGATACGTTCATAACCCATAAGACTATAAATCCCTTCACATAGACTTTTTTTACTCGCACCGTACACGACGAGAATCGAGTTCCAAAACTGGGAAAAATCTCGATTTCCTGGGTATAGAGACTGTCCCAACATCCAAGGTTTGCGGTCGATTTGTGACCAGAACCACGTGAGTTTTAGAAAACTGCTTGAACAGACTTCTAGACAACCTAACCAAGATGGAAACGCTATTTTTAGATTTAATTCTTGTTGGGTAATTGATGTTTAAAATTAAGATAAAGTTGACAAAAAATCTATTTTCAAAACTTAGAAATTCATCCACACGACGTTCGTCCCGCCATTCCGGGCGACGTGGTCGCGAACCGTAAGCATCGAAAGCTGCGTAACGGCTTCGTGATCGTGTGGTCTTTGGCAGAATTCAAATTGGTCGCGTGTGCGCGACGAATTTGATGCGTATCCGTCGAAATTTACCGTATCGTGCACTTTGCAAATTCTCCAATTACTTTGTGCACGCTCGTCAGATCGAGACGAAACTTGTGCCAACAGGACCATATCATTTTTCTGGTCTTGTATGCCAATTTTGGTCCAATTCTGAGACAGTTGAATCGTACATCGTTTTACGGGCCCCACGGCCACACTCAACGGGCGATTTTGTGCACGGCCCGCCGGAATCTAACTCTAGACATACGGTTTGGTTCGTATCAGAAAACTGGATCCGTAGACATGTAGTTTGACGACTTTAGAGACCATTGACTCTGGCATGCTTTTCGGTGCAAAGCGGGTCCAACGGCGAACATCATTTTTGCCCAAAATTACCGTTTTGCCCCTGTGTCCATAATTAGGCTTAAGGACAGGCAATTCTATCTAATTTGACTATTCTGAGAACATTAGTACTATTTATTTTAGCATTTGGAGACTTTTGCATGTGTTGACTGATTGTGGCTCATTGAGTGGTATAGTATTATTGGTTTCTCCAGCTAAGGACCTCAGGCAAGTGCACTTTCTGATTGCTTTTCGATTCATAGTAGTCTTTCCATTTCATGTTTATACATATATCTTGCTGCTTGTTGACACGCTCGTCACACGGAGTAGTCGGAAGGGGAAATATCTTAGTATACATGTGAACTACCCAGAACTATCCTATTGTCTAATCGTGAATGATAGCAGCTGCATACGACTCGTGCAGTGAGCCGTATTTACCCCCTAGCCGTTCATGTTGAAAATGATATTTCACACCATCTAGGTAGATGTCTTTTATTTTTCCTTTACTTCTCTATCGTGCTATGTCATCAGTTGTCTACCAGTTTTTTTCTCTCATATGTTATTTTCATGTCTTGTTAATTCTATTATATTTTTGCATTGTCGTCGGTTTGTGTACTTGTTCCATTCCTGACTGGAAACCAACATTTTTCAGGTTTAGCCGCGATCCCTCTTAGCACTGGGAAGACATGGGTATGCTGAGGCCGATCTAGAAATAGATAACAGTTGTAATATTTCATTAATTGTAAAATCTTGTATTCTCTTTAATTTTAAATATTGTAAATATTGTAACAAATTTAAAAATATGAATGAGCAGCAATTAGTTTATTTTAAGCATTTATTTCTTGCGGGCTTGACAGCGTTCTACCGCCGACACTACGGCGTAGGCTGGCTTGGACACATCTCGTATCCGGAAATGCGGGTGCGGGTCGTGACAGGTTCTCCTTCAGTACCTCCTATTGGTACCGGCTCTGGATCCTCGTCGGTAAGGACTCCTATGTATCGAACAGTACCTCGGTCTGCCACGACGCTACATGGCGTATCTCCTGGGACGAGTAGTTCCAGGCCTGAGATTGCTCCCAAGTCTAGCGTTCCTCCTGTTGATACGACGATAGAGACAGATGAGCAGATGAAGGAGACTGAGCCGATGACCAACTAGTACCAGGCAGATGATGCGTGCGCACCTCCGGAGGAGACGAGGACGGAGATCTGGGCCGACGATACAAAGTAAGTGTTTTGGTTTATCATTTTTTCTGTGTTTATCATAAATTAACTTTTCTCTTCAATATAATATGTCAGTATAGATATTGTCCCCCGTCGGTACAGAGATGCCTAGGCCACTTATTGAGGAATAATTACGGTGGTCCTTGGATAAACTACTCTGATGCTCCGGACGAGAGGAAGGCCTACTGGTTTACGTGCTTCAAGGTTAAAATATATTTACGTTAAGAAGAATCATATAATTTATGCATATTATATATAACAGATTAATATTTGGTTTGCACTCTTCTAGGCTATGTTTTTCTATCCACCGTACTGGGCTGAGCTGATCGAAGGGATGTTTCCTGCCGTCGCTGCTAAGCTGATCCGCGACGCTATTAATAATCAGAAGACTCGTGATCGTGCCGAAAAGACGATCCAAGGTTGGATCACCCCTGATCAATAGACTGCGATAAAGGCTCGATTCGACGAGCCAAGGTACAAGGAAAAGTCTGAGAAGGCCAAGGCGACGAGGAAACAGGAATCAAAGTGGTGTGGTGGGTCGATTCCGATGACGGAACATTTTCGTCGTTTGGTATGTCTTTTATTTCAGAAATATTATTTTAATACAAGTCTGATAAATTAGTAAAAGGTGATATATTTAATTACAGGTAAATAGGGGTGGTGACACCAATATGGTAACCGTCTTCCTGGCAACACATCGGAAGGACAGGAAGCTTATTGACGAGAGGGCCGAGAAGGCCTATGTAAGTATTAAAATTCTATTTATTAATTTTAATACTTCGTGTTAGTTTTGAGATAACTTAGTAAATATGCATGCAAATAAATATTCATGTAGTTAGTAATAATAAGTACATTAATTAGATATTAGAATTTATAGAGTATCCATGCTTTCTAGGCCGAGTTTTAATGGCTTAATGAGCGGGCGGCTGCTAGTGCACCTGGTACGGGAGAGATCGGTACTTCCTCATAGTCCGCTCCAGCTCCATCGGAGCACGAGCTGTGGGTGACCGCCGCTGGTGGTCTCCACAGGGGTACGTACTACGGTAAGGGATCCTATGGCGCCCTAGTTGTGACACAGTCCTCTAGGGCCTCCCCTGCTAGTGTGCATGGCCCATAGCCCTTCCAGGAGTCTGCCCGAGTCCAGCAAATGGTGGAGTCTGTCCATGATGAGCTGCTATGACGGATCCAGGAGCAGCACCATACGAACGATGTTGCGCTCCTAGCATGATTGGATACGCTCGACCGCAGCATTATGTAGCTCAGGGATATGGCTGAGCGGACAGAGCGGGGCGTCACTGATCTTAGGGCGTCGACAGAGTGTAGCATGATGAATCTGCAGGCATCATAGCTGTCCATGGGTGAGAGGCTAACTTTGATGCAGGATTCGATGGTTGATAGCAGTATGAGGCTATTATCTACCATGGATTCATACCACCAGCGACTAGCAGCATTGTAGCGTTATTGTCCTCTGGGTGCACCTTCATTGTCGTCGAATCCGCCTTATTTATCGATACTGACTCCACCGACGTCACTACCTTCTTCATCGGTGACGATTTTACGGGAGGAGTACAAGATGTTTCTATCCTTGAGGCGCGGCGGTGCCCCTCCTCCAGTTTCGCAGTAGTCCAAGTTAGGACTGTTTGATGAGATGATATTTTAGTGTTTGTTTATGTTGATTGTTTGTTTATGTGTAAAATTTTAGTATCGGTTGTGTAAACTTTGGATATTGGTTGGTTGGTTGTAGACTGGGGTTGATTGTTATACACTTTGGATATTGGTTGTAGAGTTTGGATATTGGTTGTAGACTTTGGATATTTTAGTGTTTGTTATACACTTTGTGTTGGTTGTACACTTTGGATATTGGTTGTAGACTTTTAGTATTGTTTGTGTTGATTGTTATACTATTGTAATTTATCGATGTTGAGTGTTCCACCAAAGGGGTCGGCGAACCCAGGGAGAAAATCTGCTTCTGTGTATTTATCGTTATTTATTAAACTGCAGGAAAAAAATGTGATTCTGTGGACATTATATAATTTATTTATTTTTTTGTAATTTAGCGACGTTTATCGACGTTTAGCGATGCAGAGAAACGTCGGCAAATGTCGGTAAGTCAGCAGGTATACCGACGCCTACCGACGTATTTGTGCATCGGTAAGCGTCGGTAAACGTCGTTAAACGACGCTAAATGTTCTAAGATTTTCCTTCATTAACGGAATTGGTAAAAAGTATTCTAAATACGTCGCTAAAAGTTCCAGGATTTATCGATGTGTACCGACGTAATAAACGTCGCTATATTACCGACGGTGCGCCGGTGAATGTCGGTAAATGTTTCAGGATTACCGACGTACTTGTGTGTCAGTAAGCGTCGGTAAGAGCGACGATTAGCGACGTTTTACCTGTTAGTGACCAGGCTTTCCACGACAATAATAAACGTCGCTAAATACGTCAAAAAATAAACTTAGCGACGTTTTCATCCATTTTATCGACGTTTTTGGGCGTCGCTAATATGACTTATTCTGGTAGTGTCAGAATGCCACTAGGATAGCGGAGTTGAAGCGCCAACTGGGCACGACCTTCTCTATGAAGGATTTGGGCACAGCAAAGACTATTCTTGGGATGGAGATCAGCCGATAGAGAGAGTCCAAGCTGCTACACTTATCCTAAAAGAAGTACATCTACCGGATACTTCAGCATTTCGGGATGGACGGATCGAAGAAAGTGAGTTGTCCCCTAGCGGCCCACTTTAAGCTCACTGAGGAGCAGTGTCCATCTACTGAGGACGAAAAAGATGATATGGATCGGGTTCCATATGCCTCAGCTATGGGAAGTCTTATGTATGCTATGGTGTGTACGAGGCCAGACATCGCTCATGTAGTTGGCACAGTTAGCAGCTATCTTTCAAATCATGGTAGGGTACTTTGGAGTGTGGTTAAGTGGATTCTACGATACCTTCAGGGAACTGTCGATTGGAGACTTTCTTTTGGTTGTGACGAGCCGAAGCTGGTTGGATATACAGATGCTAATATGGCTGGAGATGTAGACACGAGGCGATCGACTTTGGGCTATGTGATGATGTTTACTGGTAGAGTGGTATCGTGGCAGTCGTGGTTGCAGAAGTGTGTTGCTTTGTCAACGATAGAGGCATAGTATATTGTAGCGACGGAGGCTTGCAAGGAGTTATTGTGGATGAAAAAGCTGTTACGGAAAATGGGGCTAAAGCAAGAGCAGTATACTTTACTTTACGATAGTCAGAGTGCTATTCACCTTGTGAAGAATCAGACCTTTCATAGTCGGTCCAAGCATATCGAGACTCGGTATCATTGGATATGGGATATGGTTGAGAAGAAGAACGCGGAGCTTAAGAAAGTTCATACGGATGATAACGGAACAGATATGTTCACCAAGATTCTACCAAAGGAAAATTTAAGTTCTACAGGCAGATCGTCATGATGACGACTTCCTCCACATGGTTGTGAAGAGGGAGAAATGTTAGAGTGGAAGGGATTCCTAACCTATGTGGAGAAGACCCCGGAGTGCGATGAGTCCCATTTGTGTGTCAGAGAAGCTCGGGGAGGTGACGAGACCATTCGGAGACGAAGAAAAAGCTCGGAAGCTACCAGAGTACTTTCTGGAACAGGGGAGGCAAAGTTCGGGCCGAACTCTGCCCCTTGGTTCCAGAACTGTTCTGTCACAAAAACACAAAGTTTTGGCCGAACTCTGTGTCGACAGGCTGAGGCTGATTTTATGGTATTTTTATACCGTTGGATCGTATCCTACGGTCCAGCTTTTGCTGCGGATTACGGGGTTTATACATGGATTTTTCAAACCCTAATTATAACACAACATTGAGAAAAATAGAGAGAAAAGAGGCAAGAGTGCCATTGCAACTTTGGGAGAGAAGAAAGAGGATTGAAGGCCGTTTTCGAAGGAGGATCGTGTTCGGGTAATCTCTACTCATCATTTTTGTTCTTCGTAGTCTTGTAATCAATTATTCTTGTTTCCAAGTGTTGTAGGGATCCTTATTGGATCGGAAGAAGTTTGTAGAGGGTGTAATTCTTTATTTCGTTAGTGAAGGCTTCTCAAGGGTTAGACTCCGATCGTCCCGTGGTTTTCCCGCAAGGGTTTTCCATGTCAAAAGTTCCCTGTGTCTGCGTGGATTGTGTTTCGTGTTTGGTTCATGCATTGTATTGCTCGGTTCTCTCGCAGGTACTCTCTAGTTTGAAGAAAGGTTTCTGTGCTTCTTTTCCAACAGGTCAAGCACACCAACGTTGATTGGACTTGTTCAGACCAATCAGAAAAATTAATTCCTGTAAGCATTAGAACAGATGAAGCCAGCGAATGATGTAAAAAGGACGATGGTACTGCAATGTTATAACACATACTTGTTAGTGATTTGAATTTAACATAAAATAATTAAAGTATTTTCATGCATCACATTTAGGCAGAAAACATGAAATACTACGTTCATATAACGATGCTTTTAGTTTCTACAATAATCGAAAACTTATATTATATATTTGAGCATGCATCTATCTTTGGATATTCAATGGATACACAAATAAAATAGATGCAATTTATCCTAATCTTATTCATTAATCACTAAATAATTATTCATCTTTGGGCAATATTATATATCTAGTGGTCAATAAAAAGAAAAACTTTGAAGTACTCAAAAATGATGAAAATAAGAAACTAATTTAGGCATAAGCATATCTACTTAAAAGGTATTAAACATAATGTTATTGGGCCACTTTGGTGACAGCACAACAACAATTTTGCAATATGAAAATCATGCATACTAACTTATAGTAGTCACCATATTACCTCATATACAGCAAAACAACCAAAATAAATTGTTCTTGTGCAAATGAAGTTGGAATATTAATAACATGGTGCTCTCTAATATTGAGGTTCCTAGTAAAATATCAATCTTGAAACTTTTCTTCCGTGGTAAATAACTTTGTTACTTTAGCAACATGTCCATTAATGGCATGTGATAACAAATTAACATGTATTCATTACAAAACTTTAGAGGATTGTTATATATATATATATATATATATATATATATATATATATATATATATAATATATATATATATATAGTCAGAGTTTAAAAATAATTAAAAATTGATTTCCTGATGCAAAGTAACATTTGATTTCTGCTATCATACACTTTGGCGGTTATAATGGTTATCAAAAGGAGAGACAATGGAAAACTCAGCATAAAGAAATAAATTTTGAATCTTCTGGGCAATTGTCTCATATATAATATGTGTCAGAAAAGGGTTCATAAGAAATTAAATTTACTGTCTAAAGTTGGAAAAGACATAATTCCTTAATTTGGCTCTGATACTACATCTAAACGATATTTTGAGAATCATGTTTTCACAAATTATAAATCTTAATGCAAAAATATAAATGTATACCTTTCTCCATTTCGTAACTTTATGCGAGAAATTTGATCCCTGGAAATAGTTTCTCTTTTACCAACTCCATAATTTGGGAAGAAGACGATTATTAATCTTTGATAATTTATCTTTGGAACAACAAGAATTATTTTATATACATCTAAATGGTGTCTAATGATTCATTATGTCCCTTCAAAAGATTGCAACTCTTCCCAAGGGTTCTAGAGAACAAATGGGTGTGTATTTATTCGTTGAGATGTGAAAGAGGACTCTTTCCTATATTCTAATAATGTATTTTATCCCATAAAAAATATAATTAATTAACCATCATATCAATTTGTATTATACGTATGGGACATAAATTCTTACATTGATCACAATTGTTCTAATGATTCATTATGTCCCTTCAAAAGATTGCAACTCTTCCCAAGGGTTCTAGAGAACAAATGGGTGTGTATCTATTCGTTGAGATGTGAAAGAGGACTCTTTCCTATATTCCAATAATGTATTTTCTCCCCAAAAAAATATTAATTAACCATCATATCAATTTGTATTATACATATGGGACATAAATTCTTACATTGATCACAATTGTTGATCAAAACCTATCAACCACTACCTACCAACTCACTGAAAAGTCATCTTTTGTACTAGCTAGTCGTTTGTCATCCTCCCAAACCTCTCGCAACCACTAGAATCCTCAATTGAGCCGGACACAACCGTAACACAACAAACAACCCACTTTTTGATATCGCCACGGTCAATTCGCTTAAAGAACTCGTGATCAATCTTTGCCATTTCGTTCATTAGGAGATTATCTTCTATCGTCAAGAATTTAGAAAGGTTTCATTGTCGTTTAACATGCAAATTTCACCATGTAGTAGATTTGTATGTGTCGTGTAAAAGCCATACTTTGCATACCGTGCATCAGATTGATAAACGGTCAATTTTGTCGGATTTACAATGTTGAGTCTTTAATCTTAGCCACTTGAGTTGTGGTTCCATGGCAATTTATCTTTGGGCATCGCATACATCTCGGTTTGTGTGCCTTTGATTTTGAATTCTTGAGGAAACATTTCTAGATCCTTAATATTTTAGAATTAACAATATTAAAAAATTAGAATAATTGATAACTTATTTACTATTGTCACTCCCGTTTTTTGTTATACGTATTTTCAGTATACGTGTACGAATTTCTGACATTTGTCAGGTAAACCGTATTTAGACTTGTCTCGCTTAGCCTTGTCTTGGTTTAATCTTGGTTTGGTTTAGTTTTGGTTTGGTTCATCATGGCATGTTAACTTGGCTTGGCTTGGTTTGGGTTGGGTTGGATTGAGATGAGGAGGATTGGTATATAAACCAACTTCTCTTCTCCTCCTTCTCCATTACTCCTCCCACAACCCAAGGCAAGTACAACTTGCTCAATAGAGAACATTTGGATCTCCATTTTTGTTTGCTCTATTCTCTTCCTCGCATGATTCTAAGCATCTTTAGCACTTGAAGTTTTTCGTTTTGATGGATATATTTTTGTGGATCTAAGTTTTAAACTTTTCCTGTTTTTCTTGGTTTTGATCTCTAAAAACTTGGTATTTTTGAAAACTAATGGTCCCATGTTGTGGAGAATTCAATTCTACCAATTTTGGCTTTCGAACCACTTGATTTTGATTTATTTTGAGGAAGTTATGGTATTTCTTGTGTTCATGAGTTCCCCACCTTGGTGCTGTCGGGACGATGAATAGTGTCACACGCCCACGTGTTGTGCATTCACGCGCTGTGCGCCTGCACGATTAGTTTGCCGTACGTCCGTATGCCGTGCATTCGTGCGCTGCGCATTTCGCGCATCGTGTGCCTGCCCGATTAGTTTGTCGCACGCCCACGTGTCGTGCATCCGTAACCCACACATCGTTCATCCACACGCTTCGTGTTTCGCGTGCCATTCGCCTGCGCGATTCGTTTGTAGCACGCTCGTGTGTTGTTTTGCCATGCACCCGTGCGCCGTGCATCCGCGCACTGCGCGCCTGCATGATTCGTTTGTCGCACGCCTTGTTACTCCCTGTTCCTGATATACGTATTTGTTTTTTGAATCATGTACACGGTATTAGGTAATTGTACCTGTGCACCATTTTATTTACTATTTATTAGTTGTTGCATGCAGTCTTTAATCATGTCATTAGTTAAATGGTTAGAGCATGCTTAGGATTAGGGCTTTCATGAAAGCCCACCAACCCCACTATATATTCTCTTCTCTCCTTTCTCTCTCTCTCTCTCTCTCTCTCTCTCTCTCTCTTCATAACTTTTCATTATTTTCCTCAACCAACTTTTAGGCAAGTACAACTTGCTCAAATGAGGAGATTTATGCATTTTTAGTTCTTGACCTTTTCTTGGATATTATTAGCCTAAAATGTTCCTCTCCTCATTCTATATAAGTTTAGTTCTTGGTGTTTTAATTTTAATGACTATTTTTGGGTAGATCTAAGTTTCTAAAAAATAAGGTTTTATGGGTTTTTATGGTTTTGATCTGTCAAACTTGCTTGTTTTCGAAAACTACTTGTTACATGTTGTAGAGAATTCAATTTCATTCAGTTTTGACTTTTATTTTGCCAAATCTGAGTCTTATAGCCCAAGTTTGGACATTGGGAGTTTACAAAAGCTCCATGGCCAAACTTGCTGCTGATTGAGGACGACGATGCATGCTCGCACGTCCCGCACGTACCCTTCCCGCTCGAGCACCCCGTGCGCACCCTTTCCGCTCGTGCACCCCGCCCGCAGCCTTCTCACTTACGCGCCACCCGCACAGCCTTCCCGCTCGCGCGCTGTCCGCGCACCTATGTGCGCTGCTCGCCTGTACGCCATGCGCGTGCTGCTTGCCTGTATGCCCTGCACGTGCAACCCGCTCACTTCTCGAGCGTTGTCCGCGTGCCTGCGCGTACTGCTTGCTCGTGCGCCCTGCACGTACGCTGCTTCCGTATGTTACCTGTCTGCACGCTTGTCCCGTACGCGGTTGGTTCATGCGCTCTGCGTGTTGTGCCAACCTTCACACGACGTGCCATCCCAGCGTGCTACGCGTGTGTTTGACCCTTGTGACTATGTGCCAAAGTGACTAGTGTGACCAGTAGCTTCCAATGACTATGTGCCTTGCTCTTTATTCTCGACCCGATTATCTACACGTGTGCTGGTAAATCCTATGCGTGTACTGAGGTACAACCTCTGTGAGCACCAAAGTGCTATCTCATGTGCTAAGTGTTCCTACGCGATATATGTCAGTACATCCAAAGTCTCCAGCACTTACGTAATGAAGGGTCGGTAGCAATAACGTGGTATGTGTTGCATGGTGTATTACACTAAGGAGGGATCCTTATGTATGACTCCTTGAGCTAGTACGGATCCTTACTTGGGGTACTCGTACTATGTACGACATCTAGGAGGAAGAGCATGTGACCACGATATGTGCATCCCGAGATTAACCTAGGGTTTAACTAGGCAACTAATCTGGTAGATACATTGAGCGGGAAGAATCTTGAGATCGTGTCATACTTGCCACCCCAGGTCCCGTCCTGACGTGTCGGATTGGCCGCCACGGATATAGTTTCATCCTCTTATGGTAGATGACTATTTTTGACTCCTATGTGCTGTGTGTTATATTTTTAGCGCGGTAGCCTTACAGGGGATCGGTGCATAATCAATGTGCTACGTGTTTTTATGTATATTGGATTGGATAACCCTGCTGGAATGACACAATCTGAGGATTCATATAATAGCATTGCGGGTGTAACCCCGCCAAATATAAGAAGCCGTAGGAATGATTGGCCGTTTGAAAAATGACTTGCTTGTGTCTTGTGCATTCCGTTAGTAATCGAGGGACACGTACAGTCTATCATAGTGCGTGGTCCAACCCATGTCCTTGTTTGGTTGTTGGGTTGGGATTTCGTGCTACGATAGGCTATGGACCGAGGTTGCGACCGGAGGCTTATAACTTGACCATGACCATGGGTTGTGTCTTATCTCGTTTTGATATTGGCACATTTTGTCCTTTTTTGGTTGTAATGGTGTCGTATGGACTCGATGATGCGTCATCACCCGATGAACCATAAGCCAAGTCTTATTTTATCTTTATGCTTGGGTTTTATCTCACATTTTCGTGCCCCCTTGTGGTACTTGCTATTCAGGGCTGACCCCGCTGGTTTTGTTTCGCCAGATCACGTAGCAGAGCCTGAGTATCCAACCTTCCTCCCCAACGTCAATGGTGTATACTAGGAGCATGGCTGGTGATGGACTTGAGTCGGTTTCTTCTCCACCACTCTAGTACCTTTACCTATGTACTGGCATTAGCCACCGGCACCTGTTTAGCCGGTTGTTCAGGATATCTGTCTTCTTGCATAATTGTAATTAAATCAGACTGCAGCTGAATACATTATTTGCCTGTGACTCTCTGGGCTAGCTAACTTATGAAGCTATTTCCCCATGATCATTTTGATGAAGCGTCGGGGACGCCTTACTGCTTTATTTATATGTTCATTAATTGTTGTTTCTTGCTTTGGTTGATTGAGACATAGATGTTCTGTGAGACAATAGGAGACTTGATTGTAGCATGCAACCCCAGTCTCATGATAACCACGATCGTCGTATGACATTTTTATACCTCATATGGAGTAGCTGGCCTAGTCACCCTCTGTATTTCGATGCTGGGGCGTGACACGCCCGCGCGTCGTGGCCAAATTTGTCCGCGCACGCGAATGACTATTTTTGCATGTTTAAGCTATTTTATAGCTAAAATCTTGTAAAACTCAAAATATGAAAGTTGTAGATCTTTGTCTTGGCTTCAAGAATCTTTTTGTCCCACTTTAATCGGAGTTCATATGCGACTAATAGTTTCAATCACCCATGGATATTCTTGATCTTCTTTGCATGTTTTCTGTACTAGGCCTAAATTGTGACGACCCAACTTGATGAAATTAAATTTGAACATGACAACATGACACTACCAAAAAAACCAACTTTAGCGACGGCCAGATCCGTCGCTTATCCGTCGGTAACATAAATTACCGACGTAATGGCGACGGATATTTGATGAAAATGGCCGTCGGGAAAAACGTCGTCGCTAAAAAATGTCCGTCGCTAAGCCGTCGGACAAATAATTATCCGACGGACTAGCGACTGGTTAGCGACGGTTGTCTTTCACCTACTTAGCGACGGATTAGCGACATGTTCCCGTCGGTTTACATGCCATATAATATTAAATATCCGTCGCTAATCCGTCGTCAATAGGTCGGTAAAAGCGTATCAGAGAGGTTCCTGATACGCAAAATCAGTCGCTATTCCGTCGCCATTCCGTCGTTAACCTCGATGTTATAGCGACGTATTAGCGACGGGTAGGTCGTCGGCCTGGTTCTGGAAAGCTTCCATATTTCCAGAACCATGTCGACGGATAATTGGTCGCTCATCCGTCGCTAGTCCGTCGTCATCCTCGACAGATTAGCGACGGATTAGCGACCAACTATCCGTCGCTAAGTCTCTGGAAACCTACTATATTTCCAGAACCATGTCGACGGATTCGCCGTCGCTAGGTAGTCGCTCTTCCGTCGGTAACTGCAAAATATTTTATATCACCCAGTTAGCGACGGATATTCCGTCGCTCTTCCGTCGGTAACTGCAAATATTTTATATCACCCAGTTAGCCGGATATTCCGTCGCTCTTCCCGTCGGTAACTGCAAATATTTATAATCCGTCGCTAGTTAGTCGCTAGTCCGTCGCTAAATGTAACATCAATTAAAAAAAATTACAGAAACATTCTATTTCCTTTTCGTAAATATTACACATTCATAATATCCAATATCCAAACATCCATGTACGATCAACAAATATCCAAATATCCATCCAAACATCCATGTACGATCAACAAATATCCAAATATCCAAATTCATGATATCCAATATCAAATATCCAATAACAAATATCCAAATATCCAAATTCTTAATATCCAAATATCCAAATTCATAAATCAAAAAACAGTACAATATCATTTTCCCGAGATGGATCGCGTGGTCGTCTCGGCGCCGCCTCGGCTCTGCGGATGTACTCTTCCACCATGTACGCCGGCACCTGGGACAACACATGCTCTGGAAGCGTGCGGAGCTGCTCTGCCGACATCATGTCCATGAGCCCAAGGAGCGCAGTATCCGGTACCAGGCGGACCTCGGCATTACGGTCAAATGAATAACGTCCAGGGTCGGAAGGACCGGCAACCGCAGTAGACGTACCGGGAGCAGACGGATCTGGACCGGGAGCAGAAGGACGCGGAAGGCGCTCCAGCACATCCGACATTAGACTCCGCATTTCCGACATATCGGAGGTGAGAGTCGCAAGCTGCGTCCTCATATCGTCCGACGGGGGCGCGGGAGGAGGCGGGGGCGGTGGATATCTCGGAGTCGCGCCCTGCAACGACGCCGCCATGGAACCTACGCCGTAGACGCGCCCTTTATTAAAGCCGCCGACAGACTCTACGAACACGTCGTCGTAGCGAGCGGCCATAGAAGAGGGCGTCTGGTGGGCGTCGTTTCGCCGACAACCTCGGCAGGGGGCTCAATCTGACTAAGGGCCTCACGATATGCAGCCTATCCAATGAATGTGTTTATACTATAAGTTTTCCTAAGTTATAATCTAAATCCTATGTTTCCCTAAGTTATAATTTGAATCCTACGTTCACCTAATTAAGTTAACAGTAATTATATTACTAATATAAATCTCATAAACGTAATTACTTACATCAGTCGCCTGGGCCCTCGCGTCGACGAAGCTCCCGTCTGCCCGCCCTTGTGTGTATGCAGGAATACATCGTAGGCGGTGACCGACTCCGGCTCTTTCCCCTCCTTTACCGCCTGTCGTGCCTGCATACGAAATATACGTCGAATTTAATTAACTACGTATATTAATAGTACCGAATTTAATAGTGAAATGAATTTGCGGTATCTCACCAAATCTGCACGCGTCGCTGCGTGGGGCTTTGAACCTCCCGTATGCAGAGCCGACCTGTCTGCTCGCCTTCGCTTTCTCTGATTTCTCCCTGTACTGAGCAGTATTCATCTTATCCAACATCTGCTCGTAGTACTCCTCCCGGAGCCACTTCTTCCTCGAATGCGCCGTACGAACGTCGTACACCGCATCCCGTATCTTCTTCCCGGCGGCGGCTTTGTAGGCCTTGCGAATCAACTCCTCGCGATGGGGGGGCCACCAGAACGTCGTCTGACATACAAATTAAATTATCACGTAATTAAAAAATTAGTGGATTAAAGAATAATTAATATTAACCAAAAGATATATATATACCTTCATCTCCTCGAGCCAGACGTACTGCATGTTCTGAGGCACCTCAGAAAAATTGAGGTAGGGGCCATGGTAGTTTTCCCGGATAATTTGCCCGAGTATCCGGGCAGCATCAAACGGGAAAAACCTACAAAGAAGCAAAGACTGGATTATTAACTTGAATAAATGAAACAAATTTAATAAATTAACTTAAATTTACTTACGTATCACCCGCGGGCCATAGCTCTCGTCGGTTCTCGCCTATCGGCCTCTCTGGAGGCGTCGGAGGATCCGCGGGTCCGTGGATGTACTCACCGGTAGCAGGATGAAGCTGAATCCGGGGGTACTCCGGAGCCCACCCTACAGTAACTGATGGTGTACCCGCTGGTGCATCCGGGGGCGGAACGGATCCGCTAGCGGATGGAGTCTCAGGCCTCGATGAAGAGAATGTAGCGCAGAGGTAGATCGACGGCGGGAAGTCTGTGGCCGGGCTCTCCAGGTCGGGATCGGAGGACTCTATATCCGGGGAATGTGGAAGGCGACCACGACCGCTACCACCACGACCGCTACCACCACGTCCACCACGGCCAGTGCCGCTACCACCACGCCCACCACGGCCAGTACCGCCACCACCAGCACACCACCACGGCCAGTACCGCCACCACCAGCACGAGTGGTAGTGACCATGACCTGTAAATAGCACATAAATATAATTAACAATATAGAAGTATAATGAATATAAACTAAACTAAAATATATACACCAGCAGCAGGGCGGCGAGTGCCGTCAAGACAATGAGAACTAAGAGTGCCATCTGTAAAAAAAATCATACAATAGATGATCGAACGACAAAAATATAAACTGAAATAAGAATGTGTCCGTCTAAACTGAATTCACTAAGTTAGTTGTAAGTGCTTCTAATATATACCGATATTTAATCTAATCATCGTTATCGTCCTCGTCCTCATCGTCATCGTCATCGTTCTCATCCTCATTCTCATCGTCGACTTTATCTATATCATCATCCTCATCGTCGACTTCATCTGTATCATCATCCTCATCCTCATCCTCATCCTCTTCTTCTTCTTCTTCTTCTCTCTTCTTCTTCTACTTCTTCTTCAGGCTCAATACTTGGGACAAGACGCCTCTTTCTCCCCTGGTTGACAGCTAAGTCTTGTATATCAACCTCTTCCTCCCCTCTATTTTCCTCAGCATGAGGTATATCGACATCTTCCACGTCCATGGTATCCGACTGTTGTCCCATGTATTGGGGCTTCTCGATCTGGTCCTCTTGGTATGCTGGGTCTCCAACGTTGAATGTATTTCTAGATTTAATCTTGCATACTGCCCACCAGTCAAATCGATCTCTACGACGCCTTGGGTAGCTTGTATAGTAGACTTGAACAGCCTGACTTGCTATCGCAAACGTGTCGGACCCTCTATACCTCCTGTGATTTATATCGACGAATCCAAATTGTTTATCGATTCTCCAACCGATATTTGGTCTCGTATCGAACCACTCACATTTGAACATCACAATATGCATATCTTATGGGGCACTATATTGTAAATCTACAATCTCCCGAAGCACTCCATAATAGTCAAAGTCCGGCTCGTCGTCATAGATGGTGCCTCTTATGCAAACACCAGAATTCTTGGTATCGAAGCCGTCATTGAGAAATTCGGCATTTATAGCATGCTGAGTTGACTTAAACTTGAAGCCATTAACGACATAGCCTGACAAAGTCTTTGCATGCTTCTTCGGTCCTGCCAAATAACGAATGCTCTCATTTGAGTGTTGTTTCAGGCAATAAAACCTGTAAACATGTATTGATAATTTAAATATTTTAGCTGCATATATTTTAATGGTAGCCCATACATATTATCTCAATTACTTACGTATTTACGAAACCAGGACGGAACGTACAATCAACCTCTCTTTGAAGTCCTCATCTGTAATATATGTGTCCTCATTTTGACTTCACCTCTAAATACACTGTTAGAGAGAATAAAATAAGTGTAGTCACTTAATTCACCAAATTAGAGATTATAACGAGGCGTAGTCACTTGCTTCTTCTCCAAATCTCTCACTTCTTGTATGTCACAATTTAACAAGACATATCGGTGAGCGGTTCATACTCATTGTCGGTCAACCACCGTTTCTTACTAGCCCCAATAGCTTGCCCCTTAAATTGAATATACCTCCATCCTCACGTCTTCTTTATTCCTTTGAGGTCTATTTCGATTTGTCTCGACATGAGTATCAAATAAATGGAGCAGAAATTTGACACCTCCTCGATAAGATATGATTCGCATATCGAAGCCTCTATATGAGCCTTGTTGCCAACTTTCTTCTTTAGATGGTGTAGTACCTAAAGAGACAAATTATCTGAGAATTAACAATGAATTGTAAAATGCACTTAAATTTCACTTAAATATATCGATTTTTATTTACCTTTCAAAGGGTACATCCATCGATAATGAACAGATGCACCGACACGGGCTTCGTATGCTAGATAATCGGTATATGCTCCATGCTGTCGAAAAAGCCCGGTGGAAATATTTTCTCTAACTTGCAGATTGTTAAGACAATCTTCTCCTCAGTTGTACCATATGTTGCACCGTCAGCTTAGTTGAACAGATATCCCTGAAGAATGTAGACAGCTCGGCCAACGGAACCCCTACAGCAGAAGGCAACAACTCTCTCAAAGCAATGGGCAGTAATCTTTCCATAAACACGTGGCAGTCGTGACTCTTCATTCCCGTTAGCTTGCGTTCATTGAGATCAACGCATCTAGACAATTCGAAACATAGCCGTCGGGAAATCTTAAATTAGATATCCACTTGCAGATTATTATCTATCTTCCTTGCTCAATGTGTATGGCGCTATAGGCTTACTTAATTGTCCACCCACCCCTTTGTATCAAGTTCAGATGAGGATGCTTGCATATCTCGGCTATGTCTTGTCTTGCTTTTGGATTGTCCTTCGTCTTTCCTTTAATATCCATACGGTATTGAAGACATTATCGAACACGTTCTTTTCGATATGCATGACATCAAGATTATGCCTTATAAGATTATCTTTCCAATAGGCAAGTCCCAGAAGATACTCCGTTTGGTCCAGTTATGGCTTTGTCCGAACCCCTCGACACGATGGTTCGATGGATCTTCCATTGCGGTGGGCAATTCCTTTACAGCTTCCCAAATATCGTATCCCGAAAATCTGGCAGGAGGTTGAGAAAATTCTTGTTTTCCATATCTGAACGCGTCCTTATTCTTTCTCCAAGGATGGGTCGCGGGCAGAAATTGACGGTGACAGTCAAAGAAAGAAGTTTTTCCTCCATGCCTAAGGCAGAACGCCTTACTATTTTCCATGCATATCGGACAAGATATGTTGCCGTGTGTACTCCATCCCGACAGCATACCGTATGCTGGAAATCATTGATTGTCCACATGAGTGAAGCTCTCATCTGAAAGTTCTGTTTCCTGGAAATATCATAGGTCATGACGCCGATCTCCCACAGCTGTTTCAGCTCATCCACCAACGGCTGTAAATATATATCGATGTTATTCGTCGGATTTTTAGGACCGGTATGATAGCTGTCAGAAACATATAAGGAGTCTTCATACACATCCATGTGGCAGATTGTAAGGGGTAAGAATGACCGGCAGCATGGTACTGAGATCCCGACTGTCCGAAAGGGGCGAAGCCATCAGCACATAGCGCCAGGCGTACATTTCTAGGCTCTGCAGCAAAATCTGGATGACACAAATCAAATGTTTCCACGCCTCTCCATCCGAAGGATGTGACAATTCTCCTTCGTCCTTTATGCGTTCTTCGCTGTGCCACGTCATGTGTTCTGCTGTATTTAGAGACATATACATCCTCTGCAAGCGCTTCGTGATCGACAAGTAATGCATATACTTGTAAGGACGTCGTTTTCTAGTCGACTTTCCTTTTCCCTGTACTGGCTTGTAACGATCTGCATTACAGAAGCTGCAACTTTCTGATACGCAATTCTCTTTGTAGTACAACATGCATCCGTTGCGACAACAATCTATCTTCTCGTACCCCAGTCCCAGTTGTCGGACCATCATCTTTGACTTGTAGAAGTTTTTTGGTAGCTCTTTTGATTCCTTCGGTAACACCTCCTTGATTACTTCTGTGATCCGATTATAGCAAGCTTGTGGCAAGTTAAATCAGACTTTATGTTCAACAACCGCATCGTCACTGACAGTGCGGAATGAGTCTCACAACCAGGATATAGAGAAGTCTGCGTCCTGAAACATGTCATAGAACTCCTTCGCCTCGGGATTAGGATCCTCCGGATCAAATTAGGCCCTGCCGCATCACACCATATCTCGTGCAAGGTTCTGCAGATCTCCATAATCAACAGAGCATCCGTGGTCTTCGATGACATCCGTTGCAGCATTATCATCAAAGCATAAGTAGCAGCTTCCGCAGCCTGTCTTTCCGAAATAGTTCACCTTGCGATGACCACAGGCCGTAATTACGTACGAAACCCTTACGGGTCAAATGATCTCTCACATCACCACTTCTTCGTAACGTCTTTGTGACATTTAACACATGGACACTTATTTTGTTACCGTCCATGTACTGAGCTTTGCTCATTGCATAATTAAGAAATACTTCCACGCCTGCCTGAAATCGTCACTCACACCACTTCTACTCTCGTATTGCCGTTTGTACATCCATGTACGATCAACAAAATAACGACTCATCCTCAATTTGGATGTGAAAATCTGTATCGTAAGACAAACTAAACATAAGAATAGCCCGATACCGATACTCATAAATTTGGATTAGGGTTGGATGTTAGATATAAGTGAACTAGGTGATGTAGAGTACAATATAGGGAACTGTGAATGGACTGAAAGTTGCACATGAGAAGGTTCAATGAAGGGCCCATAAATGGGTTCACATGATAAGTTAGTAAGAATCCACATCACTATACATACTCCCCCGTCTCAGGAGTGTGTCTGGCTCCTATTTAGAACACACAGGTCACAACATGTCCAGAATAGCAAAACAGAGCTCTACATGTATCTCGGTATCGGACTATTCCTACGAGTATTGGTATCGGCGATATCAATACTCGTGTGAATAGGAGATTGCAATATAAGTCTAAGCTATCTAGCTAACATGTATACTTGCATTTACATTGTATCATAACTTGTATCTAGTTACCTTGCTAATCATGTATATACTCTTAACATATATGTGAAGACACTATACTAACATGTATTTAAATCAAGGTTCAAAGTATCGGTATCGGAATCGGTAGTATCGGCTATCGGTAGTATCGGATATCGGTAGTATCGGTAGTATCGGCGCGCGATATCGTAGTATCGGCGGTATCGGTAGTATCGGCGGTATCGGTAGTATCGCGATATCGGTAGTATTGGTATCGGCGATATCGGTAGTATCGGCGTATCGGATCGAAGTATCGGATGTTTAGTGCAGGGTACGTGACATTGAAAGCAATACAAAGTAGCAGTAAAGGTATGTGATGCTCAAGCGCAAGCACAAACTAAATATGTACAGGACATCTTGATGATGGCAATTCATGACAAGTGCAGTATAAAATTTGTGTTCCTAGCATATGGGTGGTGCACAGATGCTAGGATATGCATCTAGGGTGTTTAGAGTGTTAAACAAACATGGTATAACCAAAACGACAGACTTCACACCACAGAACATGAACACAAAGAATAAATCATAACCCAACCTCCCCCTTGGCCAATACCCCATCAACCCTCTCCAATTCACATGGCACAGCCCACACATATATAACTATATTAGCAACTTATAGACTAATTACAATTGAAAATGGAGTGAGAACCCTGCCCCCATTCCCGACCCCCCCCCCCCCCCCCCCCCCCCTGCCCCCATTCAACACCCCCCCCCGACCCCCTGCCCTCTCCACCCCCCACCCCCCGACCCCCCTGCCCCCATTCACACACCCCCCCCCCACCCCCCTGCCCCTCCAACCCCCACCCCCCGACCCCCTGCCCCATTCCCCACCTCCCCGACCCCCCGACCCTCATTCCCCCCCCCCCACCCCCTGCCCCCATTCCCCACACCCCCCCCGACCCCCTGACCCCATCCCACCCCCCCCCCCCCGCCCTCTCCACCCCCCGCGAAGTCGACCCCCCCCACTCCCCCCCCCTCCGGCCCCAAAACAAAATTAGAGAAAATTAGAGAGAGAAGAGAGAGAGAGAGAGAAGAGAGAGAGACCTTAGAGAGAGAGAGAGCCCGCGAGAGAGAATAGAGAAGCCGCGAGGAGAGAGAGAGCCGAGAGAGAGGAGAGAGCCGCGCGCGCTAGAGAGGGAGAGCCGCGAGAGAGAGAGAGAGTTTTTGGGGGAATGAAAAATTCCCCTCCGTCGGTTCAATTTAAGTTAGGGCACAGAATCTAGCGACGGAATATCGACGGAATAAATTAGTCGCTAAACCGTCGCCATTAAAGGTGTTTTCCCGACGGCTATATCCGTCGCTAGGTATTCGCCAAAGTTCCCGCCAATGTTATAAGATTTTGCCGCCAACATTTGCGACGAATAAGCACGAAAATAATCCGTC
>JANAVB010011678.1:0-38506 GCA_029216955.1 Iris pallida | reverse complement strand
TTAAAAGATGTAGGAGGGATATAACTCACTAGTGGCCATATATAAGCACTTTTTAGAGCAGCTTAATTTCATTGAGAGATCAGTTACCATATTATCAAAGCATTTTGTGACTCACCTCTAAGCATTACTTTCTGAAACAAAGCCTTAACCACTAGTTTCTAACATTTTGTGCCTCATCCTGCATCATATATCCAGAGCATCTGACTAACAATGGTACGATTGAATTATCTGTCTTCAACTTCAAGATACTTTAGTATCCTGAATATCAACCACTGCATTCAAACCAAAAGTTAAAGACTGGTGTTCGATATATTACAGTTACAACTTCAAGTTCCACACAAAAAGTATAATGATAGATCATTTGCACTAAAATGTGGACATAATGAAGATGTTCACTAATTAAATAATTAGATGACATACCCGTTTCCCATCTGCCTAGATGATATGGACATTTTACCATTGAACCCATACAAGACTTGTGGGCACCTACAATCAAATGTGGTTCCATTGGGATGTATATAAAATTTTACAATTTTGAATAGCTTCATAGAGTTTTCTTAATTCGGACATATAAAGTAATATATCGCCAAACATTTCGGGTATCGGTCGACAGATATCATATCTTCCACCATATCATGCCAAAATCCTGGAAATGTCAACAAGTTCAGGATTTTGAGCAATTGGATAGTACCAATTAGTCAGTTTCAGAATCAGCTAATGTGACACTGAGAACACCGCCTTTATAGGATTCGATAAGAAGAAACTACACTTAACATAATCAATTAGTTTTATGATAGGATGACATTTGACGGGTTATACATGTGCAAAACAGCCTCTGCCCGCAGAATTTATATTCTTGTCATGTATAGAGGTTGTATGCCAATGCTATATTTCAGAGAGGTAAATAACTACAAATGCAAAAGTAAGCATGACAACACATTGTCGCTGCCAAGTGTGTCACATCATAAAATTAATGGAAATGCCTTTAACAAATATCCTCTAAAACTACATGCAACAGCTATCAAGGATTCTTCACTAAAATTAGTAAAGATGTGTTCTAACCATGGTAAGGTACCACGTAACATGCTCAAATAAGAGCTGCCTTGAATCCTAACTTGTAAGGAGATGAGAATTGAAAATATTACGCAACTTACACTTCTAACGTCTGCATCTCTGAGATCTAGATCTGTTGCAACCAGAATGAATTTCACCTTTGTGTTGGTCAAATATCATACCTGAAGAAAGAAGGCAATTAAAACAGCATCTAAGAATACGAAAAAGGGTCCTAGATTATTTAGAATCAAGGATGACGAAGCTTCAGAAGGCTTACACTTTATAGTTCTCTGTTGGATATAAAAGACCAAGGAATGTCTCGTTCAAAGTGGGGCCACTTTTCTTCGGATTATTTACTATAAAAAGAATAAAATTAAAATGCAATCCTGTATTAACAATACAATCAATCTTAAAGAGCAAACAACCAGTCAGGATTTTGTTAAAAGGCTACTCCACATGTCTGAGTTTTTACCGTGAAAAGTGCATAATTGGACAAGAAATCAAAGAGGAAGACCTCGGAGACAAAGGTGACAATGCAGAACTGTTGCTCTAACCACTAGGAGACACCAACACATTATACATTTTTCGACTATATATTTCTGTTAACTGCAGCTAAAAATATTATTATCAACGAAAACAAAAACAGAAATGCTATTCATCACCCAAAATTTTGGGGTGATACCATCACCCATTACATGTCGATGACGTGGTGCTGACGTGACGACGATTTTAGTGTTACATACAATAATTTTTCCAATTTCTTGTTTTTTATATTCTAGTTTGATTTTTGAATTCTATCATGAAAATTCTCATTTGTGATCGATTCTCTGACATTAAAACGTGGCAGACGTGGCAACGATTCATTTTAGTGTTACATATAACATTTTTTTTCAAATTTCTCATTTATGATATTCTAAATTTTTTTGAATTCTATCATGAAATCTCTCATATGTGATCAAGACTTTCTAACACTAAAATCGTTGCCACCACGCCATCGCCATGTCATGGGTAATGGCATCATCCAAAAAAAAAACATGGGTGATGAATAGCATTTCTGAAACAAACAAAAAACAACAACAAAGCCTCTATCCCAAAAAATTTGGGGACAGCTAAAGATATATTATCAAATGAGTCTTTACAGAAACATACTACTCTCGGAAAATAGGGAGGTCCCTATGTTGGTCCATTGTTCATTTTACTAAGTTCGTGATTTATGATGGAGGACTGCTAAATTATACTAATATAGAATAAATGGTCCCGATTTCTAAACGAAAACTTGCATTTTTCCTTTCCTTTTCCTCACTCTCTGCCTAGGTTACATAGACAGGAAAAAAAATCTACATACGTGTTTTATACATCAGATCTCGATAATATCAATATTTTTTATACGCAAGTTTCCGAAGAAACGTTGCTCGATATGTTGGGACAGACCTCTCTCGTCGATGACGTCGAGGGAGCAGTGGACGATGTGGTGGAGCTTTAGCGCGTCGTCGGCCTCCGTGAAGCTCTGCAGGTACAGCGGATTGTTCTGACAGGCATCGCCGTTAGATTTGACGGATGTAAGAGGAACAAAAATTAAGAATTTCAGTGAAACGGAAGAGAAAACGAGAGAGAGAGAGAGAAAAGATCTGACGGACGGACGGACGGACGGACGGACGGACCTGGTGGCCGACGACGGCGACGCAGACGATCATCTTCCCTTCGCTCGCTGCCTCTCCCTTCCGATCGCGTCTCGAATCGCCGGCGGTATGGTGCCCCGCGTCCCTGCTTAGGGAATGGAGGTAAGTTCACTACTCGAACGGAACCCCCTAAACTTCAGACTTCTTCTACCAGTACGACTACAGGAACTCAAATAGGAATTTGGAATATGATGATGATAGGTGGCATTATTGTTCTAGTTAGACTTTTTTTTTTTTTTTTTTTTCCTTTAGATCCATAAAAAAAAAAGGATAAATTTTATAGGCACTCTATATTTACTTCATGACGGCCCTTATTTCAGGACAATCTTATTGGTATAATTTTTTTACTCGGAATAGCCCCAATGTTACTTTGGACTGTCCAATCCCCTTTAGGCCTCGTTTGGTTCGCGGAATCTCCGGTTGGAAAAGGAAAGTGATTACTTTCCTATGTTTGGGTGCCCAAGGAATTGAGGAGGAAAGAAAAGTGATTCCCAATGGAAGGAAAATTAGGGGGGAAAGTGATTCCATCCATCCAAGGAAGGAATCACTTTCCCACCTTGAAGTATACACTTTCCTTTCCAAATTCCTTGGCATTGCCAAACATCGGAAAGGAAAATCAATAGGAATTAAAGTTTCCCAAAGGAAAGGAAATGACAAGGAATTGATTTCCTTTCCCTTCCATTCCGCGAACCAAACGAGAACATAAAGTAGTACTGTCTACTCAAATTATTTAGGACTGCCAACTTACAGTTCTCAAGTAAAAATTTAGTGACAAACTTGTAAATAAATTGAAAAAAAAAATGGAATGTCCACAAGTAAAACTTGAGATGCCAATAGAATTTGCCAAAAAAAAAAAAAAAACATGTTAAAGGCCACCCCCTTTTTACTAAGGGCCACCAACTTAAAACTTCAAAAAATTACAAGTTTGCCATTTTGAAAACACTAAGGGCCACAAAGTTAGAATGTAACAAAAATTACAAGTTTGCCTTTTTTTTTCTTCCTTTGTCTTATTCCTCTCTTCTCAATCCCCAAACCACTTTTCTCAATTCTCATCTCCATTGTTGTCTCCACCTCCATTGTTGTTATTCCCACCTCTATTGGTGTTCTCTATCTTCGGTGATTCTCTATCTCTTTTTTTATTTTATTTTTTTAATTAGGTTATTTTGTTGACACTCAATCTTTGTTTAGAATTATGGACCAAAATATATTTGAAGAAGAGATTCGGTCGTCCAATCCCATTATTGGTCCCCAAGAACCAACGATTATGTGAACCATCCTCGCTAAGTACATGAAATGTCAATTTTCGAGATTTCGTACGCCTGTACAAAGATAGGATTGTAGGACTTGCCTGCAGTCCAAAGTGAAAACAGGACTGCAGCGCTTGCCTACAGTCCTCGATTGACATAAGATTTCTCTTTTTTTTTAAACTTCCAACCTACAGTGACTGTATGGCTTGCCTGCAGTCCAAAGTGAAGGCAAGACTGCAGCGCTTGGCTGCAGTCCTCCAATTGCAGTCCTCCATCTTACAATTGTTGATCATTTTATGCATTATCCGTTAGACAGGTGATCTACTTTAGTCCTGCAGCAGACAAAGATAGGACTGTAGGGGAGGGGGGGGGGGGGGGGGGGGGGGGGGGGGACGAGCGGAGAGAGAGAGGTGAGGGGGGTTTTCAGGACGAAGGAGAGAAAAAGGGGAGGGCTTTTGGGTTTTTTGTTTTCTTTTTTCTTATTGTCTTTTGTTTTTTTTTTTCCTCTTGGTGGTCCTTAGTAAACTTGTTCAATTTATGTTGCTCTTAGTAAAAATAATAGTAAGTCATGGTTGTCCTTAGTAGGAGGGTTGCCCTTAGTAAAGAGGGGGTGGCCTTTAACATTAGCCAAAAAAATTACCGACTGAGATACATGTAATCCGTTGGCTATTAATTCTCGAGTTTAAAAAATTATAATTTTTGTTCTTCTACTTGTTTGATCTATTTTTGGAGAAAATACTCAGTGGGTCGGGCTCATCATTTGGTAGTGGTGAATGGTGAGTCTGGTCCAATGAATCAATGACACATGGCAATTGATTTGTTTGATAAAAATTTAACTCCACATCAGGTTTAATTAGGTCAACTCCAATGGGGTGGTGTCTATTTCTTCTATTTATACGGTAGAAACTCTTCTTAAAAGAAGAAAAAAAAATTCTCCCAACAATTATTTTCATTCCAATTCCCATCCTATGTGGTGATGATGTAGGATGAAATTTTTTTAAATTTTTATACCTAGAACTTACATATAAATTTTTCATCTCTTATACCAATTAATATTAGACCCTATATCATTAAATTGATCTTTTATTTTGTTACATAGAATATAAATGGAGAATCGTTGGAGAGTGTTATTTTTTAGAAATTCTCATTGGAGATGGCCTTAGGGGAAGAAAATGGAGGGGCTACTAAAGCTGCATTAGATCATCAAAAAAATTTCGTTCCAATTTGTCCTCTTCCCTCTGGATGAAGAAATTATTCAAAGTTGAGGCCGGCCCACTCCTATCGACGCTCTTTTTGTCGAATTTTGGTACGTTCAAGTTGATAGCCATTTTGCTTTATGAGTTATGATGTAGATGAAGATAATTGTGAAAGGCACAAACAACAATACGATCCAGCAGTATTAATTCGAGAAGAAAATGTTGCTGAAGGTCTGAATGAAAAAATTGTGTGCAATGTAGATGAAGCTTATAAAGTCTATAATGAATATGCTACACGGAATGGATTTAGTGTTCGAAGAGGAAAAAATAGGTATAATGTAAACAAAGAATTGTGTCAAATTGATGTTCTATGTTCAAAATAGGGTTTTTGAGAAAATATTGACCATTTTGAGGGGGAAAAAATGTCCAATAAGCTAGACACTAGAATTGGATGCAAAGCTGGAATTCGATATTTTTATTGGAAGATGGTGTGAAAAGTTATCTAGCTTGTTCGTAAACACAACCATGTGCTTGCACATTCAGAAGAAAGATAATTTTTACGGTCATATAGAAAAGTTGCTCAAGCGCACGAGGGTGTGATTAAATCCATGGCAGGTGCTGGTATACGAACCACAAATACATATTCATATTTAGCCAAAGAAGTTGGTGGATTTCAATATGTCGGATTTGCGAAAAGAGATTGCTACAACTTTGTGAATTGGAAGAAAAATGATGTTAATTGAAACAAGAGATACTCAAAGTTTAATCAGCATTTTCATGAAGAAGCAAACTAAAATCCAATGTTCTTTTACCGTGTGCAAGTGGATAAAGAAATTGAATGACGAATTTTTTTCGGAGGGAGAGAAATTCAAGAATCGATTACGAGTGTTTCGGAGATGTATTAGTGTTTGAAACTATCTATAGCACTAAGGTATAAATGATTTGTGCTCCTTTTGATCAAGGTTGGAAAAATGTGTTCTTCGGTTGTGCTTTTTGTTAGATGAGACAACGAGTATATTTTATTGGTTATAGGGTACATTTTATTAGTCATTGAATCACTGGTAAGTCAGAACCCGAAAACAATTTTAACAATTCAATGTCAAGTAATGTCAAATGCGGTTGTGAATGTGTTTTCTGGTACACAACATCATCTAGTCCGAGCTCTTTAGCCTAGTGGTATTAGAGCGGACACTCGGAGGGACCGGCAAGGTTCGAGTCCCCCAATTGCGTGTGTGCGTGGGATTTCAAAAAAAAACATCATCTATGCACGTGGCACATATCAAAGAATACAACACACAAGATCGCATACTCTTCCAAATTAGGATGCCATATAACTTGTCAAATAATAACTCTTATTGTCACCTCTTTTGACTAGCATAACACCTCTTTTTACTTGCATTAGGATTTCAATTGGCACATCCTTTGACTAAGTGTAACAACTTCTTTGACTACTTGTATTACCTATAAATAAGACTTGATATCTCTATAGTAAAATATAATAATCAATAAAAAAATTTATTTTTCTTTGCCAAACACCTTTCCTTCTTGTGGCTAATGTGTGATGCATTCTTTCTAGCCCGGTGGGTTCATGTTGATTCTTACAGGGTTGGTTGGGTGGGATGGTTTGTGTTTTCAAGAATTTTTTCTTTTCTTGTCTTATTCATGGTTTTGAATCTATAGTTAAATGTTTTTGAAAATGACACAAATAATCTCATCTTAGCTCATTGGATGGATCGTGCAAAAATTCCATGGAACATCGAGTGTGATGTGCCCAAAAAAATTTATTTTCATCAAATCAAAGCTTTCTGTTGAAGACAAATGTTAAAAAGGAATGGAAAGAAAATTATTTTTTAATATATATATATATATATATATATATATATATATATATATATTAGGAAGGTTATATATATTTTTTAGATGTTTGAAAATGTCAAAAAGAAATGAAGCGCGAAAATCGTTTTTCCAAACCAGAAAGTCCTGCAAAAGAAGCAAGCAAAGCACACACAAAACCAAAAATGTCAAATACAATCGTAGACACAACAATTTTTGACGTGGAAAATCCTTGCAGAAAAAAATCGCAAGACGATCGGAGTCCAACCCTGAAGAACCTCTACTAATGGAATAAAGAGAATTCTCATGTAAGGTCTGAACCAATCCCAATTATCTACACCACATGATCCCAACTCCTAGCCGATGTGGGACTAAATTACAAACTCCATTGTCACCTCCCATTTGAACGCTCAACCGAAAACGAGATACAAAACAACAATCTCCACCTTAGCTCGTTTTTGCTAGCCGAATAACCTTAGCACCTTGCTACATTTGTCCGTACCTGTTGGATTATTCAATAATATGGGGCCACACATGTAAAATTAATTGTGTTGGGCATTAATAATTAGCCAAATTAAAGTGGTCTATTGAAATTGGCTTAAGGGTATAATTGTGGAATTAATGTGTAGATACCGGAGATAATTCTAATTTGATGAGGGGCCAAATTAGAAATATCAACACATATATAAATATGTGTATCATAGGGTTATGGTCCAACTCATACGGCCACCAAGAGAGGATTTTCTCTATTCTTTCTGTATCCCCATCAACAAAGAGAGGAACAAAGATTTCATCTTTGTTATTAAGGGCCGTAGCGGGTTGGAAGATCGAACCCAATAAAGAGACGATCGCTTCAAAATCCATCAAGTCTAGCAATGGATTCAGGTACGCTTCCGCAATTAATTTATGTTCTTCATCTCATGAATCGACATGGCACAAAAAATTTCTAACAAGTGGTATCAGAGCCTCCTTGTTTGATTTATGAGATTGAAGGTTTAGATTTAATTTTTGTTGTTGTTTAGGAACCCTAGATCGTAAGATCTAATTTTATTTAGGGTTTATGACAACGATGGGTCCAAGTAATATATTGGTCGTAGTTGTTCGTATAATATATAATCAGAACATTGGTCGACCTAGTTTCTGACTTCTAATTAGTTGGCTTGGTCGACATCTGATTATATTTGGTTGCATATAAACATTATATTTTTGGGAACCATTGATTATATTTTGCATAATCGAACATTATATATTTTAGTTTATGCTTGGTCGATTATGCAACCAAAATATATATGTTCCCAACTTTATGCTTGGTCGTTTATGCTTGGTCGATTATGCAACCAATATATAATGTTCCCAACTCTAATTAAAATTGTTCATCCGATTATATAAAGATGTTCTGATTGTGCAACATTGGTCGACATATGTGGAAATCGAAGCCAATTTTTTATTATGCAACCAAAATAATCAACCATGGTATAGGGAAGAAAAGACATCAGTATTTTCTATTTCAGTGACTATTTGACTTTGCCATTGCTATTCCAATGAAATTTGTCAATTGTGGTCGCTTTACAATTGTATTGATCTATGGACTCTTTGTTGCCAACTTTTAATAGATACATTGATTTTTATTGAAATGATAGCAAGAAGTATGATTTCATTCAGAAAAATGTCTTTCTTCAAAGTTTCTGGTATCTTTCTTCATCTCATGACTGTAAAATTTTTATGTTATTTTAAATATGCATGTACATAAGATTTTGGATATGTCAGTTTTGTAAAATTTAGTCAACATTCAATTTTTTTGGTACATTTTATGACTAGCAATAGTTGTCTAATATTCTAAATAGACCCATTGAAATAAGATGTCGCCAAAGTGACCTCTTGCGTAGATAGTCTATGAGGGATGTTTGATTTTGTGTGTACATTCATGCGAATATTAGCCGGCCCAAAGGAAGGTTAATACTTGGCCGAATTGCACACATACTTGTGGTGATAAATGTGTGACAATTATACGGTTTACATGTGAATAATAACCCGATCCAAAGATAGGGTATTATTTGACATGACTTATTGTCAACGTTTGATCACTACACCAAGAGTACCACTTGCAGTTAATATCATTGTTCAAAGACTTGATATTAATGATGTACTAGGTATCTTGAGATGGGGTTCACCATTATTTGAATTATTTGACTATATTTTACTCTTTGGTTATTCATTAGAGATTTGTTATTTATTTTTGTTCTCTTTTCAGTAATGTTGCTATAATATCGCCAATACGAATTCAATTTCCATGCATGCTTAGTGGGATAAATTTTAATGACAAAAAGAAAAGAAATAACAGAAGCTGCTGAGGGCCTGGCTCAAAAGAAACAACAATATAAAACTAAGGGTTGTTTCTTTTATGACAAGTCAGGACATAAGGAAAAGTTGTCACGCCCGCTCCCGTAGGAGCGATCGTCCTCGCTAAGGCGTGATGCCGTACGGGCCTAGGTTACGCCCGTGCAAGGCCAAGTCCAGAATCGGCCGATTTGAGCTAGGCCACAGAGTCGCACAGAGTGTCCCCATTGCAGCGAAAAGTAAATAAACACAAGTAGAAGCAAATTCGATCTCTTTATTGATATTCACGAAGGTTACAAGCGGCGCTAGGCCGATATTACAAATCGCTCAAGCTCTCTCTTGAAACATAAAAAGGCGTGCCAAGTGGCTTACAAGATGGAATGATACATGGCGATGTTCCGATACATTATGTCCTGTATAGGGTGCTTCAGCTTCTGCAACGCTCCAAGGCTCAAGAGATAGCTCCGCGCCTTAGCACGTACGAGGAAAGCTCCGCACCGCCGACGTCTCATGCTTCCTGTAAGCAGACTGTGGGGTTATCAGTACATTGTTATGCACTGGTGGGGAGACTAGCTCGCCCACAATGCTATCATTACCAAACACGTTGCATTTACTTTCGTGCACCGACTATCATTCATTGTCTTTCTAATCTTGCCTTAGGGTCAATTTCATGGCACGTATCATGACCTATCTCGTGTTGCTGATTTCAAGTGTCGTATGGAAAATGCATGCACGACTTACCCATACTTACCGTCCGGCCTTCCTGTCCAAAGTAAACCAAGTTAGTCAACAATATAACATGAAGTAACTTAACGTGATTCATGCAAACATTCAATGTTACGGGCGTGTCCATGTCTCGGGTTCTAGCACGTTATAGGCATGTTCATTCACGTCGCAGGCATGTTCAGAGTGTTAGGTTTCGAGCATGTTCAGAAGGCACATTTCCAGCATGTTCAGGGTGTTATATTTCAAGCATGTTCAGGCATGTTACATTTCGAGCATGTTCATGTTCAGGAGTGTTACTTTGCAAGCATGTTCAGTTGTATTACATTTCAGGCATGTTCAGGAGTGTTATAATTCGAGCATTTTCAGGAGACACTTCATTTAGTTAACTTAGACTACTTGTTTCAATGCAAGACTTGCACGTGGATTGCCACCAGCATAGTCCACTTAATCTACATGCATGGGTCGCTGGCTTTACAAGCCATTTTGGACATATCACGTGGGCATTCTCACCTATCGAAGCGTGATGGCTGGTACACCTTGATAGTTTCTTGAAATGCCTGGCCTTACGTCTCTTTGAGCGGCCGAGCCCCCACTCAAAGCAGCCCGTAAACCCCATGTCTGATTCCGCCTAGGCCGGCCACGGTATTCCCCCCTATCGCCCGTGCCGTAGAATCCTTCCTCAAGATGGCCACGGTATTCCCCCCCCCCCCCATCGCTCGTGCCGTTTGTCCACGACCATTTCGTATTTTACTTGTCATTTAACATATCGGCTGTCTTTAGCCACAATGCGTTATTGACCAGGTTGGCGTCCGTGCGGCACGGGTAGCGAGCCCCGTCGCACGTGCCCGTCACACCTGTCGCTAACGTCTTTCATGTCTTATCTTTCATGTATTCTTTCTTTTATTTCTTTCTTTCACTTGTTCGTTCGTCGTCATTCATGTTTCACGTATTTATTCATTCGTTCATTCATTCGTTGATTCATTCATTTCACGCATTACGCAACTCCCAGTGCGGGAGTCGCCTTGGCGACCCATCGGTCCCACGGCCTTTCAATGTTGCTATACTATACTCGGAACGACTATGTTGATATTCTTCCCCATTTCATTGTTGTAATCCATTCATTGTTTCATTGTTGAACGCATACGGGACTTGAACGTAAGCTTGTGCCGTAGCACGAGCGTAGAGCGCGGTGCGAGAGTTTCTATATTTGTCGAGTTCTTTTCCATGTTCTAAACAAGCATGCAAGACGGGATTATTCCCTTAGCTAGGTGCGTTGAGTCATTTATTAGCATGCGCGGGTTATCGCCTAGCGATTCTCGTGATAGTGTCCGTATTGTTATGTGTCTAGGCTAAGCACAGACGGGTTCATCGGAGCCACCCACCTTAGCGATGTTCGCATCGGCCGAGCGATACTCCGAGCGCGCCTTTGAAAGTCTAAGTCTGGATTCATCTTGACGGGCCAATACAAGCATTGCATCGATTCTTCATCCGGTCGATGCCAACTCTTCGGGTCGACGGCTCGTTTGAGTCGTTGCACTTGCCGTTTGGATCGGCGTTCCGCTAGGGCGGAGCGGGGTTACATAATACACCACTCAAAATAAGTCTCGTCCTCGAGACTTCTTGAGTGCAGGTCATCCTATCATTCCTTAACTCGTGTCGTCGTGTTTCTTAGACAATTTCTTCGAACGGCTCTATCTTTCGATGGAATCGAACCATATTTGATATCTTTCTAAGTTCCGTGTCGCACGCGTTTGGTCGATTTTATTGAATAGCCTTTCATTCCTTTATAGTTGATTGTACTTATTCAATACAAGTGTTTCATCGTCTTGGTTGCTATTTCTCTGTGTCATGGGACGGAAATATTCGCACGAGGCACATTGTAACTCGTCAAATGCGGGGGTCGTAGGCTGAGGCAAACTCACTTTCGTTTATCTCGGTCATCGAGATGACCCGATTCGCTTCTCAAGCGTTCGTGTCCACGAAATCAGTATAATTTCTACTTAGCGGGGTCGACCAAGTCTAAGAAATTTTCGTCCGATTCAAGACTAAGTATTGCACTATCCTCGAGTATATCTTCCTATCAATGGTCCAATTCGTTATACCAACTTTTATTTGCACGATATCGATTCCATATCATTCACTTGTTTAGGGCCAATCTCGTTGTTGTTCACGCACACTCCGCTTACACGTTTTCTTTGATTCCGAGCCACGCTCATACTAGTATCGATCCTTTACTTAACGCAATTTCAAGATCTTCGACACTCTCCCATTCCTCAAGTCTTGCTTGAACTCAATGTATCACTTGGCTGGATCGTGTACGCATTCCAAGCGTCCCCAAAATACATGCATTCAGCCAAGCCGCATGATCTAGAAATTTGTCATTCTCACTCGAGTCGCATCGTGCACATACTCAAGCGTCCCTGAATATATGCATGTCAGCCAAATCTCGTGAGGGGTATTCCTATATTCGTGATTCACACTATCCATCCATGCCAATCCTCAAGATCAATCCTTCGATTGATAACTCATGAAACAGGACGTCTTGCCTACCCGCTAGGCCATCTTTTCGAGGCTAAGTCAATGTCAGGATTGGAATCATAGTTTCCCAACAATAATGCCAACATTGACCCCAATCCTAGGGTCAAACCAAAGTCGATAGTACGGAATTTTCTACCCAAGCTCGCGTCACTCAGATTTCTAAACATCGAGCACGATCACCTATTCGTATCAATGTATTCGTCGCACACCGCAACGAATTCAAATCCATTCAAATTACTAAATTGACATACTTCACATATCCATTCTAACCAATTCACGTATTCGATCACGAGTTCATCTAACTTGACAATATGTTGCGCCCCAATCTCGCGCGAGTCCGATTGTTCACGGTGGTTCATGAATCACCATGCAACGCTCCCGTGGAATAATCATTCTCATCGGGGCGTAACTCTTGTTTGGGTCCAGACTAATTCATTCTCGATACGCGGATTGGACCTACGCAATCCTCAAGCTTAATCATCAAGCACACTGAATCATTCTCAAGTCACCTTCGTATCAAACCACAAGTCGAAGCACACAATTTGTCACTCCAAGCTAGGTCAATCACCCCCGCTGTATGAATCACCATACCAGCGCTCACGCGGAGTGATCGTCCTATTCGGTGCGACGCATGTGCGAGGCTGGAGTTGCGCTCGCATAAGACAAGCATATCGACGTTAGGGTTATCGTCGAAGTAAATCCAAGTATTTTTTATTTTCATCCAAGCCGAGATCTCTACTCAATAGTCCGACCGTCATGCGTTCAACTAGAAAATCCACGAGCCACGTCTATATTTTCCTCGACACGTTTCAACATCCCAAGTATAGCTTCCAACGGAACAATGACATTTGCACGATCGTCATTTGCCGAGTCAGAGTACCCCCGAGTTATCGTATATCGATCTTTGATACGCCTCAATACCATCGACGATATGCATAACCTGACGATCTTCCTTTGCAACAGATTTCGAGTCGTGCGTTGATGCTGTTGTCCGAGTTGGATAATCCACCATTTCTTCGATATTCAAGATCAAGTTCGATCGCTATTCCTCAAGCTCGTTTCAAGATCGTTGTTCAAAACTCAAGTCACATTTCATTTGAATCAATCCCAAATCGTACGCGCGATCCTCTAAGTTTCCTCGATCAAGACCATTCACTTTCATTCATCGTTCCGAATCGTTTTCTAACATGCGTTGCCCATTCACCAGTTGTCTGAACGACATCTCATTCGGGACATTCGAAGTCACGATCAACTAAGTATGACGCGTTCTAGGGCTCTGCGCGATCGCATCGCCTCGCCGACATACTCGTTCTATCCGTAAATCCTTCAGTCTCGCTCGAACAATATCTATAATGTCCATACACCACTCAGGGTTCGAGCCACTCGACTAGTCGTCGACACTCATTCTTATTCTTCTCCGAACCTATCACATACACCACTCGGATTCAAGCTATATGATCTAGTCCTCAATCACGTTCCTGTCATGCGCTAAGACATTCTTCAGATTCGTTCGACGAATCTCTAGCGTAATCGCTCACGTCGCCTCGACGTACTAAGTCGTTCAGGCTAATCCTCAAAATCCAAGCCAATTTTTCGTGCACGCCTAAGCGTTAACTCGATAGCGTTCCTATCGATAGACACTCAAAGTGTATTTTCGCTCTCGACCGAGCGGTACTTGATATCGCTCGCAACTCGATTGCACCAAAAGTCGAGGTGCGCGACACGCGGACTAAGTTGTACCGCATAACCATCCCGTGCGGGCTATATTCAAGTTTGTACGCTCACTTGCTAATGTCGACGCAAGACTAGTCAGGCACGCACGCGACATGTTAACTTAGCATATGTTCTCTATCGAGTCAAGTTTAACATCGTTCGACATTGTTAGCGTAAAGTTATTCAAGCAAGCCTTGTGTTTGCTAACTTCTAGCATTTTAGTTTTTTTTCGACTCAAGTTTGTCGTGGTTTGGCACAAAGGCCTTCGCTATCGATCCCGTTCAACCGAGTACTTGTACGAGATTTTGAAAATATTAGACTTATTGTATGGAACATCCCAAGGCACATGAGAGAGAGCGTACATTTCTTTTTTCAACGACGAGCTTCAAAACTGAGAAATCGAAATAAAGTCCAAGGACGTAAAGCCGTGCACTGATACCAATATGTCACGCCCCGCTCCCGTAGGAGCGATCGTCCTCGCTAAGGCGTGATGCCGCACGGGCCTAGGTTACGCCCGTGCAAGGCCAAGTCCAGAAACGGCCGATTTGAGCTAGGTCACAGAGTCGCACAGAGTGTCCCCATTGCAGCGGAAAGTAAATAAACACAAGTAGAAGCAAATTCGATCTCTTTATTGATATTCACGAAGGTTACAAGCGGCGCTAGGCCGATATTACAAATCGCTCAAGCTCTCTCTCTGAAACATAAAAAGGCGTGCCAAGTGGCTTACAAGATAGAATGATACATGGCGATGTTCCGATACATTATGTCCTGTATAGGGTGCTTCAGCTTCTGCAACGCTCCAAGGCTCAAGAGATAGCTCTGCGCCTTAGCACGTACGAGGAAAGCTCCGCACCCGCCGACGTCTCCTGCTTCCTGTAAGCAGACTGTGGGGTTATCAGTACATTGTTATGCACTGGTGGAGAGGCTAGCTCGCCCACAATTCTATCATTACCAAACACGTTGCATTTACTTTCGTGCACCGACTATCATTCATTGTCTTTCTAATCTTGCCTTAGGGTCAATTTCATGGCACGTATCATGACCTATCTCGTGTTGCTGATTTCAAGTGTCGTATGGAAAATGCATGCACGACTTACCCATACTTACCGTCCGGCCTTCCCTGTCCAAAGTAAACCAAGTTAGTCAACAATATAACATGAAGTAACTTAACGTGATTCATACAAACATTCAATGTTACGGGCGTGTCCATGTCTCGGGTTCTAGCACGTTGTAGGCATGTTCATTCACGTCGCAGGCATGTTCAGAGTGTTAGGTTTCGAGCATGTTCAGAAGGCACATTTCCAGCATGTTCAGGGTGTTATATTTCAAGCATGTTCAGGCATGTTACATTTCGAGCATGTTCATGTTCAGGAGTGTTACTTTGCAAGCATGTTCAGGTGTATTATATTTCGGGCATGTTCAGGAGTGTTATAATTCGAGCATGTTCAGGAGACACTTCATTTAGTTAACTTAGACTACTTATTTCAATGCAAGAACTTGCACGTGGATTGCCACCAGCATAGTCCACTTAATCTACATGCATGGGTCGCTGGCTTTACAAGCCATTTTGGACATATCACGTGGGCATTCTCACCTATCGAAGCGTGATGGCTGGTACACCTTGATAGTTTCTTGAAATGCCTGGCCTTACGTCTCTTTGAGCGGCCGAGCCCCCACTCAAAGCAGCCCGTAAGCCCCATGTCTGATTCCGCCTAGGCCGGCCACGGTATTCCCCCCTATCGCCCGTGCCGTAGAATCCTTCCTCAAGATGGCCACGGTATTCCCCCCCATCGCCCGTGCCGTTTGTCCACGACCATTTCGTATTTTACTTGTCATTTAACATATCGGCTGTCTTTAGCCACAATGCGTTATTGACCAGGTTGGCGTCCGTGCGGCGCGGGTAGCGAGCCCCGTCGCACGTGCCCGTCACACCTGTCGCTAACGTCTTTCATGTCTTATCTTTCATGTATTCTTTCTTTTATTTCTTTCTTTCACTTGTTCGTTCGTTCATTCATGTTTCACGTATTTATTCATTCGTTCATTCATTCGTTGATTCATTCATTTCACGCATTACGCAACTCCCAGTGCGGGAGTCGCCTTGGCGACCCATCGGTCCCATAGCCTTTCAATGTTGCTATACTATACTCGGAACGACTATGTTGATAGTCTTCCCATTTCATTATTGTAATCCATTCATTGTTTCATTGTTGAACGCATACGGGACTTGAACGTAAGCTTGTGCCGTAGCACGAGCGTAGAGCGCAGTGCGAGAGTTTCTATATTTGTCGAGTTCTTTTCCATGTTCTAAACAAGCATGCAAGACGGGATTATTCCCTTAGCTAGGTGCGTTTAGTCATTTATTAGCATGCGCGGGTTATCGCCTAGCGATTCTCGTGATAGTGTCCGTATTGTTATGTGTCTAGGCTAAGCACAGACGGGTTCATCGGAGCCACCCACCTTAGCGATGTTTGCATCGGCCGAGCGATACTCCGAGCGTGCCTTTGAAAGTCTAAGTCTGGATTCATCTTGATGGGCCAATACAAGCATTGCATCGATTCTTCATCCGGTCGATGCCAACTCTTCGGATCGACGGCTCGTTTGAGTCGTTGCACTTGCCGTTTGGATCGGCGTTACGCTAGGGCGGAGCGGGTCGTTACAAAAGTACATTTCTCAATTTGGTCTGTTCTGAGGTTAATTTAGCTTCAGTACCTAGAAACAGATGGTGGTTAGATTCTGGTGCTACTACCCACATTAGTGTTTCTAGACAAGATTGTCTGAGCTACCGAAAGCCAATTGATGGTGAAAGATACATCTATGTGGGTGAAGGCAAGTCGGTAGAAGTGGAAGCAATAGGACATTTTAGGTTATTATTGGGAACCAGTTATTATTTGGATTTGATAGACACTTTTATTGTAC
The DNA here is from genome assembly GCA_029216955.1 of Iris pallida. NCBI lineage: Eukaryota > Viridiplantae > Streptophyta > Magnoliopsida > Asparagales > Iridaceae > Iris > Iris pallida. The sequence goes on along the minus strand of JANAVB010011678.1, from coordinate 21,268 downwards.
CGTCTTTTAGACGAAATTTAGTTTCAGTTTCCTTACTGGACAAATCTGGTTATCATTGTTCATTTGGAAATAATAAGTTTATTCTATTTTTAAATTCAAATATTGTTGGTAGTGGTTCCCTTAATGTTTATGATAACCTATATTCACTTGAAACTATTACATCTTACAATGAAACCTTGCATCGTGGTACTAAACGCAAAATTAATAATAAAAATTCAGCCTCATTATGGCACAAGCGATTAAGTCACATCTCTAGAAATAGAGTTGAACGACTTGTGTCTGATGGGATTTTGGATTCCCTTGATTTCACAGACTTTAATGTCTGTGTTGAATGTGTAAAGGAAAAACAGACCAAAACAAAGAGATTAGGTGCCAATAAGTCTACAGAAGTCTTATAGTTGATTCATACTGATATATGTGGACCATTCCCTTCGGCTTCTTGGAATGGTAAAGAATATTTTATATCATTCATAGACGACTATTCTAGATACGGCTACCTATATCTCATTTATGAGAAATTATAGTCTTTGGACGTATTCAAATCATTTAAAGCTGAAGTTGAGAACCAACTCAACAGAAGAATAAAAGTCGTCAGGTCTGACCGTGGTGGAGAATACTACGGTAGATCTGATGGATCAGGTGAACAACGTCCATGACCGTTTGCTAAATTCCTAGAGGAATGTGGAATCGTCCCACAGTACACCATGCCAGGATCACCTAGCATGAATGGTGTAGCTGAAAGACGAAATAGGACTCTTAAGGATATGGTAAGGAGTATGATTAGTCATTCTACCTTACCAGAGTCACTCTGGGGTGAAGCACTTAAAACAGCAGCTTACATTCTGAATAGAGTGCCAACTAAAGCGGCTGCAAAAACACCTTATGATCTTTGGACAGGCAGAAAACCTAGTTTGAAGCATTTACATATTTGGGGTTGTCCAGCTGAGGCAAGGCCTTATAGGCCATATGAAAAGAAATTGGACCCCAAAACTGTAAGCAACTACTTTATTGGCTATACGGAGCGATCAAGGGGTTATAAATTTTACGATCCCACAAAAAGGACAATTTTGAGACGGGAACTGCTATATTTTTTAGGATGTTGAGTTTGGGGGAAGAAATAAAGTTAGGGACATTGTATTTGAGGAGGAATCGGTTACGGTCCCTACTATCACTTTTGACGATGTGCAGGTTTCTGTACCTGTCATTGATCAAGAAGTGAATCCGGAACCTCAACAAGACAATGTTGATTTACCTCTACAAGTCGATGTTGAGCTACCTCAACAAGACAACATAGAGGCACCCCCCATTCAAGATGAGGCAGTTGTTCCTGAGGAACATTCAAGATGAGGCAGTTGTTCCTGAGGAACAAACTCAACAACCTCAAGAATTGATGCCATTAAGACGGTCCACTAGAGAAAGGAGAAATGCAATTTCGGATGATTTTATCATATTTCTCCAGGAACATGAGGAAGACCATAGAATATTGGAAGATAATCCAATCAACTTCCGTTAGGCCATGGAAAGTTCCAATTCTCAAAAGTGGATTAATGCAATGAATGAGGAGTATAAGTCCATGCAAGACAATAAAGTTTGGGGACTTGTCCCATTACCAAAAGATGTGAAGCCCATTGGTTGTAAATGGATATTTAAAACCAAGAAGGATTCGAAGGGTAATGTGGAGAAGTATAAAGCACGACTTGTAGCTAAAGGTTTTACTCAAAAGGAAGGGATTGATTTTAAAGAGACTTTCTCTCCGGTTTCTTCGAAAGACTCTTTTAGAACAATCATGCACTTGTTGCACATTTTGATCTTGAGTTACATCAAATGGATATCAAACGGCGTTTCTTAATGGTAACATTGACGAAACTATTTATATGGTGCAGCCAGAAAACTTTGTGTCGGGAGATCCAAAGAATATGGTTTGCAAATTGACAAAATCCATTTATGGACTCAAGCAAGCTTCTCGTCAGTGGTACTATAAATTTCACCAAGTTGTTACCTCGTTTGGTTTTGAGGTTAACGTTGTTGAAGATTGTGTGTATCACAAATTCAGTGGGGAGTAAAATTATTTTTCTGGTTTTGTATGTTGATGACATAGTGCTTGCCACAAATGATATAGGCATATTGCATGACACTAAGAAATTTATATCAAATAACTTTGAGATGAAAGATCTTGGTGACGCCTCTTTTGTATTAGGAATTCAAATACATCGAGATCGTTCTCGAGGTATTCTTGGATTATCACAAAAGTGCTATATCGATAAAGTGCTTAAAAGATTTGGCATGCAAGGATGCAAATCAGGTGACACCCCAGTCGCTAAAGGAGACAAGTTCAGTCTCAATCAGTGCCCTAAAAATAGCCTTGAAATTAAGGAAATGCAATTGATCCCCTATTCATCAGCTATGGGGAGTCTAATGTATGCTCAGGTATGTACGCGTCCGGATATTGCGTACATAGTTGGAATTCTAGGCAGATATTTAAGTAACCCTGGGATGGATCATTGGAAAGCTGCCAAACGGGTCATGAGATACTTACAGAGAACAAATGATTACATGCTCACTTATAGGAGATCGGATCAGCTGGAGATCATAGGGTATTCCGACTCCGATTTTACTGGATGTCAAGACAGCAGGAGATCCACGTCAGGTTATGTTTACATGTTTGCTGGAGGAGCTATATCTTGGAAGAGTGTCAAACAAACACTCATAGCTTCGTCCACTATGGCAGCAGAGTTTATAGCATGTTTTGAGGTATCTAATCATGGAATATGGTTGCAAAATTTTGTCACTGGGCTGCGCATTCTGGAGGGTGTTGAAAGACCACTTAAGTTATATTGTGATAATAAATCAGCAGTACTATATTCTAATAACAACAGGAGCTCGTATAAGTCAAAGCATATTGACATAAAGTTCCGAGTTGTGAAGGAGAAAATTCAGAATGGTGAAGTGTCCATAGAGCACATTGGGACAAACTCCATGTTAGCAGATCCGCTCACAAAAGGGTTACCACCCAAGGTCTTTCATGAGCACACTGCTCATATGGGTGTTATCTCATTTGATGATATGTCAGTTTACTGGGAGTTTGTATTTTATGTATTTGGGTGCTATTTGGTTTTGGACACATTTATGTATTAAAGTATTTTGGATATTTATCTGATCAGATATATGGAAATTCAGTTCATTCTGTTTTTATTATGTTAAAGTATTGATCTCATTAAAGTTAAGGAGGATCAGTTGAAAATAGACATGTATTGATCACATTGCATGTAATTTTCATGCTACGCATCCATGATTGATCTATGTCGTTTAGCTATATTGGTATATGTGACCATTGATGGTTTAGTTATGCTATATGTGACGAATGCCGCTTTGATCCTATGTTGATATAGTTAATGGACGAGATTGTCCGGATATACCCTAAGGATTAAGATAGCAATTTATGAGCTCACTAAGGTTAACACAATTATAAGGTTACATGTGTGGCCCAGTGGGAGATTGTTGGATTATTCAATAATATGGGGCCACACATGTAAAATTAATTGTGTTGGGCTATCTAAATAATTAAGCCAAATTAAAGTGGTCTATTTGGAAATTGGCTTAAGGGTATAATTGTCATGGAATTAATGTGTAGATACCGGAGATAATTCTAATTTGATGAGGGGCCAAATTAGAAATATCAACACATATATAAATATGTGTATTCATTAGGCTTATGGTCCCCAACTCATACGGCCACCAAGAGAGGGTTTTCTCTATTCTCTTCTGTATCCCCATCAACAAAGAGAGGAACAAAGATTTTATCTTTGTTATTAAGGGCCGTAGCAGGTTGGAAGATCGAACCCAATAAAGAGACGATCGCTTCAACATCCATCAAGTCTAGCAATGGATTCAGGTACGCTTCCGTAATTAATTTATGTTCTTCATCTCATGAATCGACATGGCACAATAAAATTTCTAACAGTTCCCGCTAGCCGAACAACCTTAGCACTCCTTGCTACCTTTTTATTCGTTCCCGCCAACCGAGCACCCAGGAGATCGAACATACTGTATATCCGTATATATGCATGAACGTTTACCATATGTTTCGAACCAATTAGAGTCGATCAAATCCGTCCCGTAACCATGGGCTCTGATACCACTTATTGGAAATGCGGTGTAACCCGAACCGGAATTGGCCCATGAGGTGCGATATTGAATTAGGCCCATACGTCTTAAAATAGAATTATCATGTAAAGCCTGAATCAATTCCAATTATATACACCACATGATCCCACCTTCTAGCCGATGTGGGACTAAATTACCAACTCTATTGTCACCTCCCATTTGAGCGCTCAAAAGAAAATGAGATACAAACCAACATATTTCAAGGTGAGAAAGTAATTATTTGCTTGAATGGATGTAATCATTTTTTTTTCTAATTTTTCTTCTATTGAAAAGTACTTTCCTTTTTTTTTGATAGCTAAATATAGAAACTGAAAATTGCTGAGAAACCCAATTTCGGGGTTGGGTTGTATGAAAAACCCACCCGCAGGATGGGTTTTATGAAATATCCAGAATTATATAATTCACGTCAAATATTCAAAGATTCCCTTTAGATGGTCTGTATTTACAAAATTAATACCATAACTACCCCTCCGCACAAACTCAGATCTGGATTGCGATTCTCTTCTTCTTCTTCTTCACGAGAGATCTGAATTCCATTGCTCTCATCTTCAGCAGAGATCGCAAAGATCGTTCGTAGTTCACCATGTTTTTTTTTCAGTCGAACTCCGATCATCGCTCATCTTCTTCTTCTTCTTCTCCGACAATTAGATCAATTATGGAGAGAAGATCTTCTTCTTCTTTTCCATAAGAGTTAGCATCGTTTTGAAAGAAGAACGAAAACTCTTGAATCTTTATTCATGTCAAATTTCTTTCCACAAAACAAAAAACAAAAAAATTAGGTTTCTGTCAACTGTTCTCCGTCGATATCACACGAAGAATAGTCATTCTCCTGCATTTTTAACAAGAAGAATGCCATTCTCCGTGTTGAATGGCATTCTCCGTGTTTCTAACACGGAGAATGGCCATTCTCTTGTGTTTTAACATTTGAATGACCATTCTCCGTGTCATTTAACACGGAGAATGTCATTCTCCGTGTCATTTAACACGGAGAATGGTCATTCTCCTACGTTTTAACACTGGGAATAACCATTCTCCGTGTAAATTAACACGGAGAATGTCATTCTCCGTTTTAATTAAGACGGAGAATGCCATTCTCCGTATTAATTTACACGGAGAATGGCATTCTCCGTTTTTCTAACACGGAGTATGGCCGTTCTCCTGCGTTTAACACTGTAATGACCATTCTCCGTGCTAAATTACACGGAGAATGGCCATTTTCCGTTTTATTTAACACGGAGAATGGCATTCTCCGTTTTATTTAACACGGAGAATTGTATTCTCCGTGTTTCTAATACGGAGAATGGCCATTCTCCTACGTTTTAACACTGTAATAACCATTCTCCGTGCTAAATACACGGAGAATGACCATTCTCCGTGTAAATTAAGACGGAGAATGACCATTCTCCGTGTAATTTAGCACGGAGAATGGCCATTCTCCGCGTAAATTAAGACGGAGAATGCCATTCTCCGTGTTACTAACACAGAGAATGACTATTCTCCGTGTAAATTAAGACGGAGAATGACATTCTCCGTGTTACTAACACGGAGAATGGCCACCCTCATGCGAAATTAATATTTTTCGTGTTCCAACACGGAGAATGACCATTCTCCTGCATTTTATGGTCAGTTGAAACTTTGAAGCGCCATAACTTTTGACTGGGAGGTCGAATCGAGGCCCGATTTTTCCCAAAACGAGCGTATCTTCGAGGAGGCTGAAAGTAATAGCTTCTTCGTTAGACGGCCTTCTGAAATTTTAGAATCGCAAAAAAATGATGTTTGGACCTCCGTTTTAGCACTTTTGTCGTTTGTCTCGGTCTTTCCGAAATTTTTCGACGAGTTTTTGAAGATTTTTGAGGAGAAAACCTAGATTCGAAAGTGAGCAGCGTATGGAAGAAGATGAAGTATCGAAACGTTTTTTTAAGAGTAGTTTCGTGGGTGTTTTCAATAAATTAGAAGGAAGGACAAAAAGGTCATTCGGAACCCTCTTTTGCTAATTCTGGGCACGCGGTGAAATGTTATTGTGCAGTGGGTTTTTCATAAAACTTTTTTATTTTTTGGGCATTTTATAAATTTCCCCGTATAGAAATAATCACTTTCATTTCTCACTTCCATCATTCTGTGAACCAAATGAGGCCTAGTTTACCAAATTATTGGCTAAGGTAGCAATTAAATTAATTGTTGGCAAAGGTTGCTTCTTTAATATCTTAATAATAATTTATACAAAAAAATCAGATACTGCCAATATTCTTTATGATAGGAATATATTTTTTAATATCTTATAAAAATATAAGTACAATACTGGATAAGATACAGTGCTTGTGGACCTTCTAATTAATTAATTAATTGACTAAGGTTGCTTAACCCTCCCACATTATGCTATAGGAACCAATTATTTTGTTTATGCACCCTGCTTGATGCAATATTGTGCATGCCAGCCACATACAAATATGCACTTAAATCTCATATTAATTCCTATATTCTATTTATAAACTTTTACATCAAATCCAAGTAGGGTGTGCAATCAATGCGAAACCTAGGACTAGCTTGGGTGGGATTGCTTTTTCTTCTTTTTTTTAAGAGGAAATTTCATATAGAGTGATGAAATTTAGCATATTTATATAAAAGAGGAAAAGTTTTCAATATTTATAGGAAAAGTGATGTGGCGCCATCTTAGATGGCGCCCAAATTTTTTTTTTTTTAGAGTGTGGCGCCATCTAAGATGGCGCCCAATTTTTTTTTTTTTTTTTTTTTTTCCTATTTGATGGTTACGTGAGAAAGTTAGAATTTATCATCTTAAATAAATTTAACTCTTTATATACAATTTTATCTTTTTTTTTAAATCTTAGATATTTATTTAAACTTAATATTAGAAAAAATAATATGTATAAAAAATAATCTTAGAAATTTAAAATCTTAGATATAATTTGAGATCATACATAGTTTTTTCAAATAAAATTTAAAATAAAGATAAGTTCTTAGATATTCTTTCAAATATAATATTAGAAAAAAATATCTTGGGTGTTGAAATCCTAAATAATTTATTTCCTACTGAATTAATTCTGTAAAAATAATTCATGGAAAAAAAATTTAAGAAATTAATTCAGGTGTTTGATTGTCCTTGTTTTCTACGAAAATTGATCTCTTTCTATGGGTTTGACCATTTATTTTAAATTTAGCTTAAATTGACATGATTTTCAAAGATAGAAATAAAGATATGAAAATAAAGCATAAAATATTATATTTGATACTTAATTATAAAATATTTTAATAAATTATGAATAATTTTATATTCTCATCTGATAACTTATAATATATTTTTATATTCATATCTTATAAATTATGAGTTATTTTTTATCACCAAATATAATATTTTATGTTTGAAAACATATCCAAGAACTTACCTCTAGAGATATTTTAAAAATTGTTTGATAAAATTATTTCGGTTATAAGTTATATCTAAGATTTGAGAAAAAATATTTAAGATTTTGAATTATTTTTTAAACATATTTTTTCTAATATTAAGTTTAAATAAATATCTAAGATTTTTAAAGAAAGATAAAATTGTATATAAAGAGTTAAATTTATTTAAGATGATAAAATCTAACTTTCTCACATAATAAAAAAAGTTAGGAAAAAAAAAAAAAGATTGGGCGCCATCGCGCCACACTCTAAAAAAAAAAAAAAAAATTTGGGCGCCATCTAAGATGGCGCCACATCACTTTTCCTATAAAATTTGAAAACTTCTCCTCTTTTATATAAATATGCTAAATTTCATCACTCTATATAAAATTTCCTCTTTTTTTAATATTATTTTTAATGGCACATCAAAAGTTGATCAGGTCACATTAAGATTGGGACACATTAAGATTGGGACTAGTCCAAATTTGAAAAAAAATTATTCAGGACATCCAATTTTCTTACTCATTGGGTTGTTCCAACCCCACACCCCCCAAACCCAACTTTTGATGTGCCCTTATAAATAACCATTTTTTAAACTCCTCAGTATCTAGATTTTTTTTTTCCCTCCAATATTAATCCGCCATTGAGAAGCTAAAAATATCGGCTTGGAATCGAATGTTTGTACTAAAATAATAAGGGGGTCTTTGAAGTTTGAATTGATAGTTAAAGCATGTATTAACAAATTTGGGACATGTCTGAGTTCTCTAGTCTAGTGGTATTAAGCAGACAATGGGAGGAGTCGACAAGATTTGAGCTCCCACTTGTGTGTGTAGGTGGGATTTCAAAAAATAAAATAAAAATGGGCCATGGTTTTTATTTAACTATTGGAACCATGTGATAAAAGAAACAAAATTATAGCTTGTAGCATGATTTATTTAATGGGTTGAACCTTTGAATCGAACTAAATCAAGATCAACTGATTGTGTTGGTAAAATTTCTTAGGTTAGAAGAAGGTCAAGTCCGATTTTTGAATTTATAAGAAAGATAACAACTCTATACGAGATTAGTCTAAAAAACGAATCAAAGTAGAACTTGCTCACCTCTAGATCCAAGTCTATGTTTCCAACATTTGCACGTACTTCAATGGATACACGGTTTAGGGGAACATTAAGACAATAGTCAAAGGTGTCGTGATTAGATTTGTATAGAACTTAGTTTGTTTCTAGACCTGTCAAGTGGGCCGGGCCGGCCCGACACAAAAATTGGGTGGGCCGGTCGGGCCGGGCTTTTTGGGCCCATGAACTGTAGCGGGCCGGACCAAGGGTTGAAAATCTCGACCCAGTCCGGCATGTGACCCACGGCACAGTAGGCTTCGGGTCGGACCGTGCCGGGTCTTGATTGACACGTAAAATTTGGACATTCATTTTCGTTTTTCTTCTCAAAAATTTTGTATATTAATTACAATCATTTTTTAAACACAAAAGATTGAACATCCAATATGTTTCATATATGTTTTTCAACATTCACATGTATTTACGTAGATTAACATAACATAATAACATGATTAAGTTTTCTAAATATTAACAACAATCATTTTTTTATATAGAAACTACTTGATTCTTATTTATTTTGGTGGCCCGGGCCGATGTCACGCCCCAGAACCAGAATACTGGAGAGCGGGGGCAGACATAGCCAGCTACGTATAATGAAATGGAATCCATCTCACCATACGGTCACGGCTGTCTAGATATGTGAGGGTTTATCTACAAGCCATCAGTCTCTTAAGGTCATAAATTATCCTATTGTCTCAATCTCAACCAACTAGTAATAGTTACAAGATATCAGACCACCAAATATACAATTGTAAGGCGTCCCAAAAATTACATATCCAGATGATCATGAAGCTAGTCGTACAAAATGTAAGGACTAGCAAGAGTTAAGTCATACATGATCAACCTCGAGTTGCCAATCATGTTACAGCCCGTAGGCAGACAGTAAGTAAATATACACGAGCTAACACTTGCTCGGCGGCTAAACGCCTCAAAAGAATAATGTACAATTACAGTGGGAGAACAAAAGAAACCCACTCGTTGCCAGGATTTCCTCTAGTGGTCACCATCTGGCTGGAAAGCAGGTAGATCCTTTGCTGCTGCTCCGGTATCTGGCCATACAAAACCAGCTGGGTCAGACCCCAGAAAGAGCAAGTGCCACAAAGGAGACTTCACTTAGGAACTAAAACCAGCAATTTAGCACAAGAATATAATTACATAATAAGGGACAGTAATTAGGAAAAGCATGACAGGTGAATATAAAGACAATCTTGTACGTAATCAATAAAAGACAGAACATATGATAAAGCATGACAGTATGATATACGATGAGATAACCATGGGACTATTCAGATAACCAGGTTACAACCCGTAAACCAAACAAGGACCGGGGTTGTAACCCTTCGTCTGAACGGAACTTGGTTTCTCCCACCATTTATCGGCAAGATAAAGATAAGAAATCTGGTCAGGTAACAATCTTGTACAGGATCAAGACAAGACAAGACTAGACAGATTGAACCCCATCCAACAATCACGGCCAAACAATAAGTACGGCTTGCTACTTTAACTAACTAGGGTTATCACAGGCCTAGTTACTAGCAAATGCAATGAGAATTCCAAGTCCGGTTACCTGTTTGTTACTACCTGAGTGATCCCAGCAAGAAAAGGAAAAGATAGCTGGATATAGCAGACACACTGTAGTAAGATACATGTGTCCTAAGGTACCATACTCGACGGCGGGCTGGAAGGGCGCTCATCTCGACGGATAGCAACAAATTCCATGTATATATATATATATATATAAGGCCGGGACCAAAGGGGCAACAGGTAACTGAAAAATTCTCCATGAACTATTTGATCAATCTAGTCATTAACCTAGCCAGATTCAGTATGAATCCCTGACCGTGGTACTCAGGGATCATGCCCTAGACATGATGCAAGACACACAGGACTCGTAGTTTATACAAGCACAATCCATGCAACACAACCACGGTGTCCAGGCTAATGAATTAATTAGTCAAGAGTGCGCCACGACGGGCCACTATCATTATCATTATTACTTATCAAGAGTGCGCCACGACGGGCCACTATCAAGCATGTCAGGGTACTTGTCAAGAGTGCACCACTACGGGTCACTGTCGTGTCATGAATTAGCAGGTCAAGTTATCAAGTCAGGAGTGCACCACGGCGGGCCACTATCAAGCCATGTTCAATTATCATTCCAAACATAATAAATAAATTCGGGATTATCAAGTTCATAAAAAAAAGGCGTAAGGATATAAAATGGACGTTAAATATCTAATAAAATATCAATATACAGGGCTATAGAAAATCCAGGGTAAGTAGGGTCAGGTCCAGTTGCGCCTAAACATCAGGTTGCGCCTGAGTCAGACTGCGCTCAAGTCAGGCTACGCTCAAGTCAAGCTACGCTCAGGTCAGGCTACGCTCAGGTCAGGCTACGCTCAGGTCAAGCTACGCTCAGGTCAGGCAGCGTATGTACTCCATACGACTCCTCTTCAAGGCAGCGTATGTACTCCATACGACTCCTCATCAAGGCAGCGTATGAGGTCCATACGACTCCTTGTCAAGGCAGCGTATGAGGTCCATACTGCGCTGCGCTAAAGAGCGCACGCAACTCAGTGGCGCAAGCTAAAAAGCTCACGCAGTGCTCACTGTCTTCTCCAAATCAGCAAGAACTCCATGGTTTGAACCCAAAGCTTCAAAAATCCATAACTTGGTCAAAACAAGTCCAAATCCAACTTTTCAAAGGTCAAAATTGGGTAGAATAAAATTCTCAACAACATGGAACCATCAAAACTCGAAAATAACAAGGTTTAGTAGATCAAAACCCAAGATTTTCGAAAATAATTTAAACTTAGATCTACAAGAATCTAGCCATGAAAAGAGAAAATGTCAAGTACTAAAGTAAGTTAAAATATTGCAAAGAAGAGAATGGAACAATAAAATTCGGGTTCCTCCATGAAGCAAGATGCACTTGCCTAAGGGGTGTTCTTGGTTGGTGGTGGGTTTAATGGAGAAGGAAGAAGAGATTAATGAAGAGAGAGAAGAAGAATAGGTAATAAATATGAGTGGTGGTGGTAGGTAGGGGGTTCACCCCTTGGTTCATGATGAACCAAGAGCAATCCCAAACCGAACCAAGCCAACCCAAACCAAGCCAACCCAAACCGAGCCAACCCAATCCTCCTCCTATCCAAATAAACCAAGCTCCACTAATCAGAATTAATCCATGAACGATAAATGATAATTAAACCACAATGCTAAACATGAAATAAACCATAACTAACTAATCAAAAAAAATGAAAAATACGGGTCAGAAATACGAACACGTATAAAATACGTATTACGAATTTTGGAGTACTACAGCCGAGCCGGGCCTATGTTATGGGTCGATATATGTAACCCGACACGACCCAATATACGGGCCAGGGCCGGCCCAGGCCCACGATTAATCGGGCCGGGCCAGCACATGGGCCAATTTTTCGGGCCGGGCTCGTGCCGGGCCTGCCCGACCCGACCCAATCGACAAGTCTACTTGTTCTTGATGAGTAGAGAGCAGATATGTTGTCCACATCTATTATATACCAAATATGTTTCCACTCCTATAAAGTTGTGGATCCTATCGATTATGGATGTTATTTTTTTACCATAACCAGTGGGATCCACAACTTTATAAAAGATGTGACATATTTGATACACAACAGATAGGACAACGGATCAAAGTCTACATTTGATGACCATGTTATAGTTGTCCATGCCTGGAATTTGGTTCCGATTGGTAATCAAATTGGGCCGAGGTTAGAGCATCCATATTGGTAACACTCCAAACACATACTCAAAATTAATAAAATTTGTGTAAATTATTACTTTTTGAGTGTCTCCTTGATATTGGCACACAATGATATACTCCAAATTAACATCATTCCTATTTTTTCTCTTTATTTTCCTTCAATGTTTGGTAAGATTTTTTATCCCTATTTTACCTCTTTAATTTTCTTCCGTGTTTGATAAGAACGGTTAATTTGGTGGGCCCAAAAATTAATGTAGCGGAGGTAGGATATGTTCCAAATATGGAGTATCTCTTAGCTTTCTAGCAATTTTCAAGTATGGACAAGTGGTCCATTGCAGCCTTTAAATGCTACACAATTTAACTAAAGTCAAAATATAGCACTTAAAATCTCTTCCTAGAAATTATGTAAATTATTATTTTTCGAGTGTCTCCTTGATATGGCATATAATGGTACACTCCAAACAAATACTTCAAATTAACATATTCCATCCTTCTTCTTTTTTTCATGTTTGGTAAGATTTTTCCTCCATATTTTATTTTTATTTTTCTTCCATGTTTGGTAAATTTGGTTAATATTGGTGAACCGAAAAATTAGTGGATCTAGCACACGCTCCAAATCTGGAGTGTCTCTTAGATCATCCACAGTGGGAGGGATTTCAAGTGCTATATTTTGACTTTAGTTAAATTTTGTAGCACTTGAAGGCTGCAGTGGACACTTGTTCATACTTGAAAATTGCTAGAAAGCTAAGAGATACTCCAGATTTGGAGCGTGTCATAGCTCCGGCTTCTCGTTTCATTCGGTCTTCCATCGTCAACCTCCTTTCACTCTTTCGATCGGATATCAATCGCCACGGACTACCTTCTCCAAGGCAGTCCTCGCTTCTATATTAATTTTTGGGCCCACCAAATTAATCGTTTTTACCAAGCATGAATGAAAAATAAAGAGAAAAAGAGGGGAAAAAAAGACCTTACCATGAAAAGAAAATAAAGAGAAAAAATAAAAAATATGTTAATTTGGAGTATTTGTTTGTAATGTATTATTATGTACCAATATCAATGAGACACTCTAAAAGTAATTACTTATACAATTTTTAATAATTTGGAATATGTGTTGGAGTATATCTACTATGGATGCTCTTAACTTTTTTAGTAATTTTCAAGTATGGACAAGTGTCCATTGTAGTCTTCAAGTGCTATAAAATTTGGTTAAAGTCAAAATATAACACTTGAAATATCTCCCACTGTGGATGCTCGGTGAAAAAAAATGGAGATTTTTTTTCTTACAAGATTAAAAGGCTAATATGTGATTAAGCACTATATTGTAATTTACATTATGAAAATATTTCCTTTAGACCCACCACTATGGGTATATTATTTGTAAGTACCACCCTCACGTGGAAGATCTTTTAACAACTTTCCAAAAAGTGCAGGCAATCCTCTTTGTCACTTTTGCTTTGGACACCCAACGATCTCAATTAGATTAAGATCCCTCTTATTCCTAGAGAGAACTAAGACCATCTCCAATGGTGATTTATAAATTGAGTTCTTATCCTACTTGGCATTGTACTTTAAGGAGATTTCTATCCTAGTTGGAAAAGTTTTTACATAAAAATTATAGACATACAAAAATGCTCTCCAATAGTTCTCCATTTCTATTATATGTGTCACATAGTAAAAGGACCAATTTAATTGTGTGGGATCCAATAATAATTGTCATGAGAGATAGAAGAATTTCTATGAGAGTTTCTACATGTAGAAATTCTCTTAGAAAGTTTTCATCCGACATCATTGCCACCTAGGATAGAAATTGTGATAGAAATTACCATTGGGAGAATTTTTTCTAAAATAGATTTCTTCCATAGAAATAGGGAAGATAGAAACCCCCATTGGAGATGGTCTAATACGCGGGACCAGCATTAGAAAATTATGTATTTTTTTTTCGACGGTACGTACAGGACTTAGTGCGTGCTGCATTGTATATTTGTTGAGTTCATTGTTTCCAACTTCTACCAAACAAAAAGTAATAATACGTTCCGTGGCTCATTCCACTGATTTTTCGCCACCCAACCAGGATCTTATATCTCTCATCGGTAACTACAAGAGCCACTCGAGTTCGGTATATCCATCCTCCAATTAAACATGGATGACACTATGTTTAAGCAAATTAAATAAATATATATTGCTATTATCTTTGATATCTATACTAATACTAATATAAACCCAAATATAAAGGTATTATTAATTTTTGATGTAACACTTCTTTACTAAAAAATATATTATTTAAATATAAAAAGGTTATTTATTTATTGTGAAAGAAGGGATCCTTATACTCTTAATATCTTAACCAGTTGTAATAGATTAAATCCAATCTAATTTAATTTTTAATAGATGTTGTTATAACACTCCTAAAATATTATTTTGTACTCTTCTTTAAATTTTTTATCATTCAAATTTCAAATTTCTTCATGCATCATCCCTCACTCCATGTATGTGCAAATGAATGTTAGATTTAGTGTATGAGTATATTAAAGTTTGAATGATATAATATTAAGATGAGCGCATGATGATATTTTAGAAGTGTCAATAAGAATACCTTTTTTAATATCTTAAATAAAATAAAATTTAGTCTATAAGTTAAAATTGATCCAAAAGAAATTAAAATGGAATATTTTAACAAATGCCCTCATTTGAAATGTTAAAACTAGCATATACCTCCACTATTATTTTATCTAGCAAATACCTCCATTTGAAGGTACAGAACAACAAAAATTTAAGATGTACCTGTCACGCCCCAGAACCAGAATACTGGAGAGCGGGGGAGCCAGCTACGTATATTGAAATGGATTCCATCTCGCTATACGGTCACGGCTGTCTAGATACATGAGGGTTTATCTACAAGCCAACAGTCTCTTAAGGTCATGAACAAGCCTAGTGTCTCAATCACAAGCAAGTAAGTGTTACAAGATGTATGATCATTAAATATACATAATAAGGCGTCCCAAATATTACATATTCAGCTGATCATGAAGCTAGTCGTTACAAAATGTGAGGACTAGCAAGAGTTTAGTCATACGTGATCAACCCTAGGATCTGTCAATCATGTTACAGCCCGTAGGCAGACAGTAAGTAAAGTGCAACCGAGCTAAACAGGTGCTCGTCGGCTAAACGCCTTAAAAGAATATTTTTACAATAAAGTGGGAGAGCAAAAATAAACCCACTCGTTGCCCGGGTTACGTCTGGTGTTCACCATCGGGCTGGAAAAAACGTGGATCCTCTGGAGCTGCTCCGAAATCTGGCCATACAAAACCAGCTGGGTCAGATCCAGAAAGAGCAAGTGCCACAAAGGAAGCTTCACTTAGGAACTAAAACCAGCAATCAGCACAAGATATAAATAAAGTAAGAACTGGAAATAAAGAAAACACATCAGGATGATATACGACGAGATAACCATGGAACTATTCAGATTACCAGGTTACAACCGTAAACCAAACAAGGACCGGGGTTGTAACCCTTCGTCTGAACAGAGCTTGGAATTCTCACCATTTATCGGTAAAATAAATACAGGCATTCAGGTCATATAGCAATCTGGAGCAGGATCAGGACAAGACTAGACTGGTTTAAACTCCATTCAATCATATCACGGCCAAGCAAGAATTACGGCTTGATACTTTAACTAACTAGGGTTATCACAGGCCTAATTACTAGCAAAATGCAGTGAGATTATTCCACAGCCACAAGCCCTGCAGACCATCCAGGTTACCCAGGACGAAAGATTAGGGTTGAATTCAGGTGGGTACATCGTCCAGGAAACGCATGTACCCTTAGGTAGCTTGAAAGGTGCAACACATGACAGTGTGCTGGAAATGTGCCCTACTCGACGGCAGGCTACAGATCCCAAGCGCGCCCAGGTAACGGGATTGCCTGTAGCTGGGAGATCTCTTCATGACTACTGTATTAATCTAGTTATTAGCCTTAGTCCATTTTAGTAGGTACTCCTGACCGTGGTACTCAGGAGTCCCCTCCTAGACATGATGCAAGACAGGACTGGATTATTTGTACAAGCACAATCGCCCACGGTGTCCAGGATGTTCATTCTTGTCAGGTCATGTCATGTCAGGTAGCCGTCGCAACAGCTGTTCAAGATAATTATGCCAGGTTTATCATGTCAAGTGTTCTTGTCAGGAGTGCGCCACGACGGGCCACTATCAGGTCATGTCAGGTTTTCTTGTCAAAAGTGCACCACTACGGGTCACTATCATGTCATGCTCAGGTACCATTTTCAAACATATAAACAAATCCATGATTATCAAGTTCATGACAAAACGTAAGGATATAAATGGACGTAAAATATCTAATAAAATATCAATATTCAGGGCTATAGAAGAGTCATGCGGCTAAGTCATATGCGGTCAGGAAAGGGTAGACTCATGCGGCCCAATTAGGAGAGCGCATGCGGCCAGGGTCACTAGATCCCATGCGGCCAAGACAAGGAGGCGCATGCGGTCAGGAAGATAGGAAACTCATGCGGCTGGGGAAATGGGTCTCATGCGGCTAGCTGGCCAATCAGGTACATGCGGCCGGGGGGGAGAAGTATGGTTCCATGCGGCTTGAGAAGAAGCAACCCTGCGGCTGCGGGGGAGGGAAACCCGATGCGGCTCAGAAGGGAAGAGTACTCATGCGGCTGCGGGGAGCAATGCCTATGCGGCTGGGAGCAAGTGTGCATATGCGGCTCACGAGTGTTGAGTTCATGCGGCTCAGGGTGAAGTCCTCATGCGGCTGGGTCAAGCAAGTCTCCTGCGGCCAGCGGGAATGGCGTATGCGGCTGCAGAGTTCAGAACTGATGCGGCTGGGAATTGAGTGAGTTATGCGGCCAGATGAATTCGGCCCTCATGCGGCTCAAGTACTTCCAGCCATGCGGCTGAAGAGAACACTTGCCGCATGATATTCATGTGGTCAAGTCAAGCACTGTTCATCTTCTCCAAAATTTCAGAGAAGAAGAACACCATGAGAGCCAATGTCCTCAAGCTCCATAACTCCATCATCCGGAGCCTAAATCCGAACTTCCATAGGTCAAAATGGGTTAGAACAAAATTCTCTACAACATGGAACCATCAAAACTCGAAAATAACAAGATTTAGTAGATCAAAACCCCAGAAATCCGAAAAAATGCAAACTTAGATCTACAAGAATCTAGCCAAGAAAAATGGAAATGCCAAGAACTAAAGTGAGTTAAAATACTGTAAGAAGGAGATGAAGTAATAAAATCAGAGTTCCTCCATGAAGCAAGTTGCACTTGCCTAGAGCTCACTCTCTCTCTCTGGTAGGTAAGAAGTAAATGAGGAAGAAGAAGATGAGATTAATGAAGAGAGAGAAAAAAAATGGGCTAATAAATACAATGGTGGTGGTAGGTAGGGGTTCATCCAAGGGTTCATCATGAACCCAAGCAAAACCAAGTCAGGCCGAACCAACCAACCCGAACCAGGAATAGACCAAGCCAAGAAGGAAATGCCAAGCCAGAAAATCATGCAATAAAATACGTACACGTATTCCAAGAATACGTGATACGAACCACAGGCATTACAGTACCCCCACTTTTTTTCTTTATTTTTTTGTTGTTACATTGGGTGGGGGTATTTGCTAATTAAAAAAAATAGTGGAGGTATATGTTAGTTTTAACATTTCAAATGGGGATTTTGTTTTAAATCTAAATTGTACATATCTTATACATAAATTAGATGTTTAGCAAATAGTAGCATTCTGGTTCTTCTCTCTAAGCAAGAGCTTTTAGTTAAAAATTACTAAATAAAATATTATATCTATTACAAAATTTATTTTATAACTTGCATATAATAAAACTTACGGTTAATTTAATTAATTAAATTTGATAAGAGATTCTTATTTAATTGATTATGGTCTATAATCAAATTAAATGATAACATGATTACATAATAATTATACCCCTAATCAAATTTGGCCTCATCATCAAATATATTTATCTTTAAGGGCACATTATCTCCATGACAATTATATATTAAGCCTATTTTCAATTAGACCAATTTGACTTAATTATGTAAATAGCACAACACAATTAATTTTACATATATAACTCCTAATTATGGATAACTTCAATAATTGTTAAAATAATATAAATATGAACTATATTTCTATTCTATTGCTGAAAATTGTACACGCAACATGTGTGGCGTGATCCCTCATTTTTATACTCATTTTCGCCAAACATGAATATCTGTATATATTCATTTATGAGTTCCTTCCCTCCTTTCTTACTAAGAAATGTATCCAAGAAATTGAAAAAAAAAAAATGTGGTCATATTAGTCGTACATCTAATAATTCTGAATTTTAATTCCACATGAAATATTTCTAGTGGCACAAGTCTTACATTGGCATTAGCACTTGTGACTGATTTTCGAGTGTCCAACTCTGACATCAATTTTGGGTTTAGGTCCACTTGGATTCTAGACTTTTGTAACAATACATTTTTTTTTTGCTCGTTTTGAATGTGTTGAACCTGGACGCAACCATTAAATAAAATTGTTCACTCAAAGGCATAATTGTAAAATACAAGCAAATTAATTTTAAAATGTTTTAATACTTTTTTCGTGAATGATTTAAATCAAGTAGATGATAGTTAGCTTGGAAGCACTAGAGAGAGACTAAAAGCTCGATTTCGGATGACCTTATCATCACTGTTTTTGTTTATTATTTTTTAAAAGTTGCCCAAAATTTATTTTTGTAACAGTAACCTGTCACAAAATTTGAAAAAATAATTCAAATTGTGATTGGTTTATAAAAATAAATGAGAGAAGGGTAGAAAACAACTTCTTTTGTTGTTTTTTAAAGCCACCAAAATTTCAAATCCAAGTTTAAGATTCTCATATGAAACTAAGACATTGAGGACGAATACTCTTTTAGGTTGGAGGTTTAATTGGGTCGGACGGGTCCAAAATTGATCGGGTCTAAGTCGAAATGGTCCAATTAGATCTTGAGAAGAGGGCTGATTCGAAACACCAAACCCACCCATAACTCGATCTGGGACTGGGTCCGACCTGAGAGCCCATTCAATTAGCAAAAAAAAATTAATTTTTGTTACATATATATAATTTTTTTAATATAATATATATATATTATATAATATATATATATATATATATATATAATTATATATATATATATATTAGAATTTACGGTTTGCTAGTGAAGACTAAATACTTAGAATTTGAATCATTTATTATAATAATAATATAATAATAATAATAATAAGAATAATTATATTATTATTAATCGAACTGGACTGAATCTGTAGGGATAGGGGAATACCTGGCACGATCTGTTGGACGACCGAGTCAGACTCAGATATAGAGGACAAACCCTCTCCAATCACAAATTTCTAGTGGGTTTGGATGGTCTTGAGGGTTAGCTAAGCCTAGGTTGACCCGATTCGAGTTTAACCGATTCGGTCCCATGACGAACTACCGACATATTACACAGAATTGTCCAATTCACACATCTATCTTGGGCGAGGACTCAATGTGACTTGATTTCATGAAATTCATTGAAAAGAAATGGGATATATAATACTAGGCCAGATTATGTGACCATACTTTATTCAACATATATTACTATTTCTACCAATTAGACAGAAACTCTATAATCCAAATCTCCACGTCAAATCACAGTAATATATAATGATATATATCTGATCAATCTAAGAGAAGATAATCTTATCTCTTAATATTCAATAAGATTCTTTGGCATTCATTTATGCTTTCTGATTTTAGAAAAGTCATCTCATTCTAATACACTTTTCATATCGACCCTGCTTTTGTATATTGCATTTTATTATTATAGGAATCATTTGCAAAACCTATTATAAAATAATATCATTAAAACTTGCACATTTTTGTATCAATATTTATTTGCTGGTTGATGATCCTCCATTTTGTACATTAATACTAGCCTCAAATAAATTCACAATCTAAATTTCTAAGACCATCATATTGATGGATTCAAGTGGTTCTTAGTTAGATATAAAAATGTTAGTGACTATGTAATAACCAGCCACAACGTTAGACACTACAACTAACATAGAGGGAATGGCCAAATACAAATATATACATGGAGAATTATAAAATAAGTATCTTATGGAGATTCCAGTTATAGTTTAAGGGTTCTTTTGATTGCAAGATGGAAAAGATATGAAAAAGAAATTAATTCCATGAAATTATTTTTCTAGAAAAAAAAATTATATGAAATTTAAATAATTTCATGGAAAACTTAATTTGGATGTTGATTGTCATTATTTTCCATGGTAAATAGTTATTTTTATGAAAAATGATATTTTTCTATGGGTTGGATAAGTTTTATTTTCCACCATTTTAGAAGAAAATATGAAAAATGATAGTTTTTGAAAAATAATTCCATGAAAAATGTAAGCTATCAAACACTAAATGGGTGAAAAATTTGTGATGAAAATATTTTCATAGGAAAAAAAGAAGGTCTAATCAAACACAGCCTTAAGTGATATTAAATTTCAATACAAGATCAAATTCTTTTGTTGAAAGAATTGCTAATAATTTTTTTTACAAGGTTAACGAATTTTTATAATGGGTAATAACAATTATTAATTTTGACTTATAAGGGAAGCTATGCATTTTATTTTTAAAAGTTGTAATTAATTGAAGACGGCTTTGATAATCGACCTTGAAAATTCGAAAATATTGTAAAAGTTTATTTGCAATTGCAATTCCTTTGTATAGATTAATCACAACTTCCTAAGAAGCTTGAGTTGAAAGAAAATTGAAACCTAAGTGAATCCTTAGGGGGTGT
>JANAVB010011677.1:0-61624 GCA_029216955.1 Iris pallida | reverse complement strand
TTCCGAAGAACTTCCAGGACTACCACCGGTTAGGGATATTGAGTTCAGTATAGAATTGGCACCAGGAACTAAACCAATATCAGATCGGTTTACAGAATGGCGGATTCAGAGCAGGCCAAGGTTTATCAGCACATAGAGGAATTGAAGGAGAAGAAGTTCATCCAAGCTAGCGTGTCACCATGGGCAGCACCAGTGGTACTTGTAGGAAAGAAGGATGGGTCATCCAGATTGTGCATTGACTACAGGAAGCTTAACGCGGCAACAGTGAAGAACAAGTACCCATTACCCAGGATCGACGACTTATTTGATCAGTTGAGCAAAGCTAGAGTTTTCTCCAAGATAGATCTTCGTTCGGGGTACCATCAGGTGAGGGTTCGGAAGGAAGATATTCCCAAGACAGCATTCAGGTCGAAGTATGGGCATTATGAGTTCTTAGTAATGCCGTTTGGTTTGACCAATGCTCCAGCAATATTCATGGATTTGATGAACCGCATCTTTATGCCATACTTAGGCCAGTTTGTCGTTGTGTTTCTTGATGACATACTCGTGTACTCTGCTAGTGAAGAGGAGCATGAAGACCACCTCAGGAAAGTGTTGCAGGTTCTGAGAGAGAACCAGTTGTATGCCAAGCTCAGTAAGTGTGAGTTCTGGACGGATCACATTTCATTTTTGGGTCATATCATATCAGGAGCTGGAGTAGCAGTAGATCCCAGAAGGTAGAAGCAGTAGAGAGTTGGCCAGTACCCAAGATCGTAGTAGATGTGCGGAGTTTCTTGGATTGGCAGGATATTACAGAAGGTTTTGTCAGATTTGCAAGGCTTTCAGCGCCCATGACCCGCTTGACCCGAAAGGATGTGCCATTTGTTTGGTCGGCAGAATGTCAGACATCATTCGAGACTTTGAAGCAGAAGTTGATATCAGCACCTATTCTTACATTACCAGTTGGACCTGGAGGTTTTACAGTATATTGTGATACGTCAGGTAAAGGACTTGGATGTGTCCTTATGCAACATGGGAAGGTGATAGCATATGCATCTAGGCAGCTTTGGGACCAGGAGAAGAATTACCCAACTCATGATTTGGAGTTAGCAGCAGTAGTGTTTGCTCTGAAGTTATGGAGGCATTACTTATATGGTGACCGAGTGGAGATGTACACAGATCATAAAAGTCTGAAGTACATCTTTACTCAGAAGGAGCTGAACATGAGGCAGAGAAGATGGTTGGAATTGATCAAGGATTATGACGTGGAGCTTCAGTATCATCCAGGCAAGGCTAATGTAGTCAGACGCTCTTAGCAAGAGGCGACACATTTATGTTGACAACACAGAGGCATATCTTAGAAGACCTTCAGGAGATGGGCATCGAAGTTATACTTCCTAGTGATGTAGGAGTTCTAACTAGTCTACAAGTTCAATCTGACTTGGTAGATAGGATCAAGGCAGCTCCGGCACAGGACCCAAGGATTCAGAAGCTTAGGGAAGAATGTGAGTCAGGACTCAGAAAGGAGATGAGGATTCACGAAGATGGTACACTTAGGTTCGGATCGCGTTTATGTGTGCCTAGTGGAGATATCAGACAGGAGGTCATGGCAGAAGCTCACAGTTCTCAGTATTCTATTCACCCTGGAGGGACCAAGATGTACCAAGATATCAAGCAGCATTTCTGATGGAACGGGATGAAGAGGGAGGTAGCTAGATTCGTTTCCCGTTGCTTAGTATGTCAGCAAGTGAAGGCAGAACAGCAGAGGCCAACTGGGTTATTACAACCGCTTCCTATTCCGGAATGGAAGTGGAAACACATCACAATGGACTTTGTGACCGTTTACCGAGATCACCAAGTGGTAAGGATGCTATTTGGATAATAATAGATCGGCTTACGAAGGTAGCACACTTTCTTCTTTTCAGAGTAGGACAATCTACAGAAAAGTTGGCAGAGTTGTATATGCAACAGATAGTCAGGCAGCATGGAGTTCCTATCAGTATTATGTCGGATCGGGATACCCGCTTTATATCACATTTCTGGAAGAGCTTACATCATAGTCTTGGTACCAAGTTAAGGTTTAGCACGACTTCCATCCGCAGACGGACGGGCATCAGAAAGGACGATTCAGACTTTAAAAGACATGTTGCGAGCTTGCACTCTAAATTTTGGAGGGTCTTGGGAAGTCACCTTCACTTGGTCGAGTTCTCATACAATAACAGTTATCAAAGTATCCAGATGGCGCCATTTGAAGCACTATATGGTAAGAAGTGCAGATCACCGCTTGCATGGGATGATATCGGAGAGAGGAAAATTTAGGCCCAGAAATGATTGTTCAGACGGTTGAAGTGGTTAAGGGAATTAGAGAGCGACTTCGAGTTGTGCAGGACAGGCATCGTCATTGGGCGGACCACATCGTAGGCCGTTAGAGTTCTCTGTTGGGGACCACGTATTCTTGCGGATCTCACCTACTCGTGGGGTCATTAGATTTGGCGTTCGCGGGAAATTGAGTCCGCGGTACGTGGGCCCATTTGTTATCCTTGATCGGATAGGCGATGTTGCTTATCGTTTATCCCTCCCACCTTCGTTACGAGAGGTGCATGATGTGTTTCATGTATCTCAATTACGTAGGTACGTATCGGACCCAAGTCATGTCCTCGATCATTCGGAGCTGGTTGTTGGTACCAACCTGTCTTACGAGGAACAGCATGTGTCCATTTTGGACCGAAGAGAAGATACTCAAGAACCGAACAATTAGTCTTGTCCGTGTTGCTTGGGGTCATCACTCCTTGGGAGAGTCAACGTGGGAACGTGAGGATGATATCCGATCACGGTATCCACACCTGTTTGACTCACAGGGTATATCTCTTTCTGTATACCTTAATTGTCTTAATTTCTCATGCTTATCGCCTTATGGATAGAACTACCTGATATCGTAGATTGATGGATTTACTTATATAGTACTTGCTTTTAATATGGTAAAATGATTGCTTGCTCACTAGAATTGCTTGTATTAGTTTAGCTCTGATATTTCTATCCGGCTTGGATTTGAAATTCCGAGGACGGAATTTTTCTAAGGTGGGTAGAGATGTCACTCCCCGTTCCCGGAATGCATATTTTTATATATGAACAACTCATGTGTATTTATTTAGTATTTATCATGTATTATTCTGTATTTAAATTCCTTTAGTTTTATGTTAATTAATTATCTGCTCTTTAAATTTTTTATGTTAATTAATTTCCTGCAATTTTTTTCTGCAATTATATTTCTGCAATTTTATTTCCTGCATTTTATTTGCTGCTTTAGTCTTATTGGGTTTCGGTTTGCTGAATCCCCTTAAACCCGGCCCAACACCCCACCTACCACCATCTTCCTATTTAAAGCTTCCATCTCTTTCTCTCTCCTCATTACTTCATTCTCACCATTACTTCTTCTTCTTCCTCTCATTACTCCCCCACCTACCAGCAGCAGGAGAAGGCAAGTGCAAACTTGCTTCTCAATCACCCATTTTTATGGTTCATTTGCCTTCTTCTCGTGATTCCAAGAGAGATTAGTTCTTAGCATTTTGATTTCTCCGGCTGGTTTTCTCTAGATCTAAGTTGTAGTATTTCGGCTGTTCATGGGTTCTTGGTCCATCAACTTTGGGTGTATTTCTCTGGCACTGGAGCGAAGGCTCCATAGTACTTGGAGTTCGGGAAATGTTGTACGCACACGTTCTTACGTGCTCGCGTAAAACATCAGCCCAGTCACGCACGCATCTTTACGTGTTTGTGTGTATTTTCAGTCACGCACACGTCTGTACGTGTCTGCGTGTATTTTTAGTCACGCTAACGTTCCCATGAGCGTGCGTGTATTTTTAGTCACGCTCGTATTTGAGTGCATGAATTATTTGTCACGCTCGCGTTGTCTGCGTGTATTTGAGTCACGCTCCTGTCTTTGTACTGCGTGCGTGACTTTTCATGCTCATGTCCCTGAGCTTGCGTGCGTGACTTTTCACGATCACATTGTGCGTGACTTTTGGCGTGCATGACTTTTCACCTTCACGCTGCGCGTGCGTGCGTGAATTATTTGTCACGCTCATACGCTCACGTTGCCAGTACGTATCACTTGTCATGCATCACTTGTCGCACCCATTGATCACGCTCACGCTTACCAGAGTGTACTACTTTTTACGCTCGCTCCTTCATGCCAGACTTGGCATACTTTTCACGCATACGATTCTTGCGTGACTTTTGGACTTAGCTTAGATTTGTTAGCATGACTTCTTGACCTGGGAGTTTTAATTGTCTTATACTTATTCATTTAATGATGGCATGATAATTCTTCTATTATATCCTTACGCCTTTTTACATGAACTTGATAAATCATGACATGTTAATATTATAAATATGGATTGTTATGTGTAATATGTCATGTGTCTTGATTGATCCATGGATACCCAGATTGACTAGAACTTAACTCTGAGGAGTTACAGACTCGACCCCATGTAATACTAATTGACTTTCATGCCTTGATACCATTGATAATAATGGTTATCTTGACTATAATTGATCATGTGTTCCTAGTTGGAACTAAGAGACTGGCTAGTCGTCTTATTGAATAAAATGAATGAGACACGTTCATGTAATGAACTATTATACTCGATTAGCCGATCCCAAATATTGGCATACAGGCACATGCAGGCTTCAAAGTAATTATTTAATTATTTATTTATCTATCTTACAAAGACAGCATGTGTACTTTATGGTCAAGGTATGATTATTCCGTGGTTAAATTGATTGTTGCATCATGCTATGTAAAACCTATAACCTAGCCGCACGGGTATCGTTGTAGAGTTGCGCATATCGTACCCCGTACGAAAGTACTCATTCGAATGACCATGATCCACGGCATGGAACTTCACTCAACGTAGAGACCATTAAGTTAAATAAAATAATGATGGCATGGAGAGAATGGATTCCCGAGTTCTTACATGGCAGCCCCTTGGGACTATTAAGTGCCCGACGGGTCGGCTGGTTCCCACAGATACTGTAAATCTGTCACACGGGCAGGGAACGGTATCTGCTTATATTATTGTACATGCTATAACGGCGGGCGTTCCGCTGGGACTCGTCTAACTACATGATTGGCGCACATGATTGATTGGATAGACTAGCCTTGCTTGCACATAGTAAGAACTGAGGAATCCCTATAATTGTATAATTCCAGGATAACTTGGGACTCATAATAGCAAGCCGTAGAATTTGATTGGCCATTCAAGATGATTTGTTTGTGTACTGTACTATTCTGTTACCTAACTGGGATGATCAGAATGTCAGGACATGACGGGACAACTTCTGTCCTTGTTTGGTTGGGAGGTTGGTTCGAAGTGTCGTAATGTGATGTGAATCCTAGTAGCAAGCAGAGATCTATTATTATATTCTTTTACTTACTGGTTTATGTCCTTCATATCGTCCTTCCTTGTGGTACTTGCTATTAGAGGTCTAACCTCTCTGGTTTTGCATGGCCAGATTTAGAGCCGGTTCCCAAGGATCCAGCGTACTTCTACCTCCAAGATGGTCAATACTAGAGGCATGATTGCAGGAGGACTCGAGTGGGTTCCTTACTTCACCACTCGTTTTGTTATTTACCTTATACTTAGCCGTTTGGCACCGACATGTTAGTCAGATTGTCTTGTACTTACTTTTATATGATTGTAATTAAGTCAGACTGCAGCTGATAACAATTGCGTATACTTGCTATATCATCAGGCTATATTTTGTAAAGCCAGATCTCAAGAACATTTTGACTGAGCGTTTGGGACGCCTTACTGCTTTGTCTTACATGTTCTCTATTACTGTTTCCTTGTTTGAATGATTGAGACAATAGATGTGAAATGACCATAGTAAGACCTTTATGTAGTATGCACCCCCTCGTCTGGTTAGACAGCATTGATCGTATTATACGGTATTCATCTACCCGTAATACGTAGCTGGCTGAGTCATTCCCCCGCTCTCCAGTATTCTGGTTCTGGGGCGTGACACTTGACATCATCAATATTCGTATAATCTCTCTTATCATAACTCGTTATTTCCAAAAAATTTACTTTCGTACCACGTTCCCTTAAAATTATAACAATTTCGATCATAAATGTACTCTATGTCCCTATATCTCGTCCTAGAATTTCAATAGTCTCAAATTTGGAATTCATAAATCTCCCAAGTTATAATTCCTCTAAAATAAAAATTTCAAACCTTCAACCAATTTGTCCCAAGTGAAAGTTAAAATCTCCTTACTACGATTTGTATTTGTTGGTCAACGCATCCATGGGTATCAAAAATTCGTCTTCAATGATAAATCTCGAAAACTATTCGTATACCTTCATAACTCAATCTTCTATCATCATAATTGCAAATTTTCTAAAATACTTATTAGTCACTTCTCTCGAAAATTTGACTCCAACAATCTCCTCTTTTTGATGGTAGAAGTAAAACTCATCTTAACTGCATATGCATGATCCTCTTAATAAGAAATGTAAAGGTTTCTTTCTTCAACAATTGGTTATACTGGAAAACTAATATCATCATATCACTAGGTGTTATCAAAGGCACCGTCAAAAATTTGTCTTCATCGAAAATTTGCATCCATCAATTTAGTATATAAATTGGTTCTTAAACCACCACACTTTAAGAATTTCTTCGCTCAATATTTAGTTAACTTAAAACAAAGTTTGAAATTCGCGAAATCTATTTATCCTTGAGTGTTTCGTCAACACATAATATATCATTCCTTACTTCATTGATTCGAATTTATCGCACATTTCTTTTTATGTCCCATCCGTACCAACTTCATTATTTATCCATGCTGTGGGGTTCTCCAGTCTAAGTCCTACTAACCTAAGATTGTCATGATCAAATTAAATTTTGCATAAGGGAATCATACAAGGAACAAGGTGGCGTAAACAATTGAGAAATCTTAGTGAAGTATAGTAAAGCAATTTAAATGGGAAAGAAGAAGGGTAAGGGTTGCAACGAGCGAAAGAAAAATGTTATGTGTCTAAGTAATAAGGATAATACAAAAAAACAAAATGACAAGGGTTAAGCGGTCAAGATAAAACACAAGGTTAAGTATTTAACAGATTTAGTAGATCGCAATCGGGCCGAAGATTTGAGTCGTGATTAAGTCCAAATATATAGTCAAAAGTATATCGGCACCATGGTATAGGTTATAGTTAGTCTTTATGGCCGGAAAGTCGTACATAAAAATAGAGTACAAGAGAACGTGTTTTAGTGGGACACGATATACCTACACGAAGGTGAGCTCGTCTAGGTCTTGTATGTGCAATTTGTTGGAAGGAAATGTCTAGTGTTGTGTTCCAAATATCAAAGTCACGATAGGGAACGCCAAATGATCAAATAGAAAGTGGGTTTTCATAGGGTACTAATTAATGCACAAATGAAGGTTAAAGCACAAATAAAGATAATTAGGAATCTCGTAGGTCAAGGCTAAATAAGTTAGAGAGACAATTTCTAGAAAAGGTTCATAGATAAGGGTATGGTCAAGGGGATGGTTCTAATAATTTCTAGTTTCAAACAATTAGATGGTCATAAATAAAGATCTAGATTTGAGGGAAGGTCGAGTAAGTCAAAGATATGTTCATCGGTTTGGTTGATGACTAACTATACTTGTGTATATGCAATATCATAGTCATAGGTGGCATAGCAATCTAATGTGGAATGCTTCTATCTCACTAGGGTGACCTTACTTGTTTCTTGGTCCTTTACCAATATATGCTCTAATCTAAAATTTCAAGTTCCTTGAAAGTTTCTCAATAAAATTTCCAAGATATTCCACCAGATTTCCTAATCATCTTAAGCCGTCAAGTTTAATCCAATTTAAATTTTTTGATCAATCTCAAAACAACCCTTGTATATCGCAAGTCGAATAATAATCTCCTTTTTTTTACCAAAATTTAAATATCCATAATCAAGGCTTAAACTCGAAATCTAAACAACCTTATATATCATAGATCATATGAGCAAATTTTTAATATTTAAACTTTTCCTTCAAAGTCGATTTCATATTTTTCCAAAAATATTTCAAACAATTTTTTTTACCATCATCCCTTCAAACTCAATAACTTATAAATCGTGCGACTAAATTTAAAAACCTCAAGCTCTCAAATAAACCATAAATCATAACCCTTCATATTCTATAGTCGTTTACAAAATCATAACTTATAAAATTTAAACACTTTAATAAATTCGAGATAAACTTTAAAATATTCGATCCAACTGGAACTTAATCGTAAATTATGTGTCACAATTTAAAGATGTTTTCCAAATCGGTTTTATATCCCAATAAATCATAAACTATTTCACCATTTGCAAAAATCATAAATAATAAATTTGTTTTCTCAATCTAACTATTCTCTTGTGTCCACCACCAAGTAATAGCAAAATAAAATTCCAACTATCATTCGGAGGCGGTAATATGCTACTACCCAACTTCAAATTAACTAATCCTTAAAATCATATTTCTAGGAAAATAAATGCCTCTATAACGCAAATAAATCTCAATGCTTATTAATTGTCAATGTAACCTTCTAGCCATGTGTTTGACGGGGTTCTGTCGGAAGTGAGTCGGCTACCGCGGTGGTGGCGGGGTTCTGTATGGAGTCGAGGATGATGAGGGTGAGATGTGTCGTGTCGGGGTTGTGTCCCGACACGATGTGGACGTCCGGTCTGTCGGACGGAAAAATATGTATTTGTAGAGAAAATACCGTAGTGGATGGGGAGCACAGACACGATGCACAATCTGTTGATTGAAAATTTTTTGGAGGAGTACCTGCCTATTTATAGGATTTGGGAATTCCCAGTTGGATAGGGATTGGGATTAATTAAATCCCAATTAGATAAATCATCATGTAATTTAAATAGATTTAAAGCCAATTCAAATCAAATCCAAATCCAAATTAATTCTATACTTAATTTTAAATACAGTCAATAAAATCTTTTGCTATTTAATATACCTTATTTAATCAAATAATAAATTTAACAAAATCTCAAATACTATTTTCATAGTTAAATAATTATGGAAATAATTAATTTCGAAAAAAATCATAAACTAGTTTTTGTAAATAACAAGATTTATTAATAAATATTTCATATTTCACAAAACATTTGGAAACATTTCATATAAACCAAATTTTCAAATTACTACTTAGTTTTAAACGACGATCAAAATACTCTTTTATACAAAAGAAATTATTTATCCCAAAAATGTACTTTCCTATTAAAATAAAAATTTATAATAAAATATATTTTTTCTAAAATATGCAGCTCGACACATATTCGCACTTGTCGAGCAATACGAAATACAAATCTCGCATGCTACACAAAAATGCGAACTCGTATGCAACGTGTAAATACGAAGTACAAAAATAAATACAAACATATATTTTAAATAAAATAATAATAAAAAAACCGTAGTAGAAAATTAGGGGGCTTACAGTTTCTGGAGATAGCCTTGCACGGGCGCAACCTAGGCCCGTGCGACATCACGCCTTAGCGAGGACGATCGCTCCTACAGGTGCGGGGTGTGACAGACACTAGGGCAAATATATCCGCGATCTAGCAACTCTTATAGTTGTGCTTTCAATTCCTTCAGCTCTGTCAGCGCCATTCAATAAGGTGCTTTGGATATCGGTCGGGTGTCCGGGAAGGTGTCGATACTGAATTCTATCTCTCGGTCTGGCGGCTTCCCTGGCAACTCGTCTAGGAACACATCAAGAAATTCAGCCACGACTTTAGTCTGGGCCGTGCTTGCAATCTTCGTTCTCGTGTCTCGAACTGATGCTAGGTACCAGCTGCACCCAGAATGCAACATACGCCTTATCGAAATTGTTGATATCATCATTGCTGCCATTGATGCTGCTCCGTACGAATAAGAGAACTCGGTTTCGCCTGAAAGGCGGAACACAACTCTCTTCTCCGTGCACTCGATCGTTGCGTGGCATGCACCCAACCAAGCCATGCCGAGGATTATATCGTACTCCTTGACGTCGAGTGTAGCGCCCCGCTTTCGATAGGCGATGAAACTTCATAATATGCTAGCGCCGAGTAAGATCGGCTGGGAACTTAGATGGCCATCTGACTCGATCGCTAAGCTTGGTAAACGATAACGCCTTGCGACATCGATTCAATTCGATTTGGACGGAAGATACGAGAATCGATCCAACTAATGTAACAACTTCTGTTGGAACAAGTCCTAGATGCAGCGGGCTGCGTCTCGACGCACGAGCTCTCTATAAGAGTCCCTTCGACGGGATCGGACCGCTGTATGGTTTTCTTGGATCTTTTGCCGCTGGGCTTGATGAAGTGCTTTCGCGTCGTTTTTATGGATGCAATTACAATTTCGATACAAGGGAAAAAGAAGGAATTCTAACAAAGCGTTGGTGACATTGCAGGAGCTCGTGTAATGCCCCGCTCTGCACGAGGCATTTGGTTGGCTAGATGGAATGGGTATTGGAATATGGCTCGCTGGTGGAGCTACGCTTGATGAGAATGAAGCAGGAAGACCATTATATAAGGCAAGTGGAACTGTCCTCCTTCCTCCTTATTCCTGCATGCTTAATAAATAGAATAATGTGATGCTATAAAAAAAGTCCCTAATGTCCCTTACCTTGAATGTTGAATAATTGTGATGCGATGCTTTAGTTGCTAATTCGATAGAGATTCATATGCTGGGAATCCTTGAATGAATAACACATGAACTTTGAATTGATGAACGAATCACACTCGAACCACTAATGTAACATGATGCCTGTGATTGAATCGATAATGTCCCTGATGCTTAAGATTGATGAAATGAATGAATCGCTTGAATAATGAGATGCTGCATGAATGATACATGAGAAAAGAATTGAATATGTTATTGTTCCTATAAAATGAATGAAATGCTACAGGTCCCTTTGAAATGAAAGAATGCTGTTGTTCCTCCTTAGAAGGAACAAATGAGAAATGTTGCAATGAAGCAATGAATGAGAATTGATGAGGCTTGGGATCGTTGAGATCACCAAATGAAATGATAGTAATGTTGGGAATGAATAAGTCATTGAACATGACTTGAATGAGATGAATAATGATGCACTGTTGTCTTTACTTCAATATTTCACCATGCGTTTTATGTTCACGATTGAGTCGGACACGCATTCGCATGGTCATAGGACAACTTATGCATAAGTGATGGAGATATGTTTTCTCGGACGGTACCCCGGGACGTTAGGGCGACCGATCCGGCCTAGGAGAAAACATTGGCGTGCCAGTAGGGGCACGGGTTTTGTGAGGCATCCTTTGGGGCTAGCTACCTTCTCTGGAGTCATCGTATTACCAACGAAGACCTATATGGCAACGTCCGTATGGTTAAACACCAGTGACCATGTAGTCAGGATGCATGCTAATGAATGTCTTTTGCAGGCAGAGTACGTATATCTGCTAACCTGTATTTGATGCAGGTATGAGGGAGTCGGCTATCGGTAAGAAATCACTTAAATGTGATAATTCAATATATGTGTTGGTTTAACTTGCATGCTTACGTTCCAAATAAGTTTGATGATGCTGTATGTAGCCTTTCAGTATGAGATCCTGCTTAACATGTTAAGTTCAGTGTGCTAAGAAAGATGCCTTGCTAAATATTGCTCAAACACAACCTACATGCTA
Source organism: Iris pallida (assembly GCA_029216955.1). NCBI lineage: Eukaryota > Viridiplantae > Streptophyta > Magnoliopsida > Asparagales > Iridaceae > Iris > Iris pallida. Next base: position 49,945 of record JANAVB010011677.1, on the reverse strand, counting down.
AGTGATGCTTGAAGTGATAACTGTTATAACATGTTTAAGATGTTAATGTTAACGATGCCTCAATGATGCCTTTTCATGATAATACTTAGTATGCCTCAATGATGCCTTTGCATGATAACACCAAGAATGCTAAAAAGACATGTCCACATGAATGCTACTAAGAATATGTTTACATGCTTCACTCTGATTATTTCCCATGAATCTGTAAACTGATGCTAGGCCCCAAGTAGAAAGACCATTCTAATAAATGCTTGCTTAAATGATCTTTAAATGTTGGTTTATGCGAGTGGGTTGGATTCTACTCGCCAGTACATAGATGATGTGCTGACCCACGTTTTGTGGGCAGGTGCTCTTGCTTAGAATATTCTACACACGCAGATTGGCTTGATTGGTTCCGCGGCATCGAAGATTTATTGGGCATACAGAAGCTCTCCTTGTACAAGATGATGTCTTCTGTTTATAAAGGGCATAATGTATGGAACATTGTAATCAGTTGTACCAGTGAGATTGTAAGCCAAGTCGGTATATCGAGTTGTAATCCATTGTATCTAAATATCAATGTAAGCTGTATAGTATTGTTCAGTTGGTTTCCAATGTAAAGAGAGATGTACTGTAATCATTGTACTTCAATACAAGTATAGTACTTTTCTTCGATTATCAATAAAGAGAATAAAGTTCTATATGTCTCAGTGTGACTTCAAGCTGTCCTTTATATCCGCTGCTATAAAAAAATAATGTACTTCTATTCAATGAGAAAGATTGTCCTCACTAACTTCAATTTGTCTGCTTCTGCCGCTGTGATGTGTTTCTATTTGAAGATTATCAATTATGCAGCATCTTTGCCTTGTACAAGTGCAATACCAGACTTGTACGGCATCACGCCCAAGCGAGGACGATCGATTCCAAGAGATAAATTATGTGAATAAATGACTCTACGAGTCGGGGCATGACAAATTGGTATCAGAGCACGGCTTTACGTCCTTGGTCTCTTCCTTGATTCATTTCAAATCAAAGTTGCATCGATGATTGACTAAAGTTGCTTCCGCGATCACTCAACGTTGCTTCCGTGATTAAATCAAAGATTGCTTCCGTGATTATGCTATTGTTGTCCGGTAATCATCCTTATGTTATCTGTGCTTGAAAGTTTATTGACCCTCTTGGCTGCTCACTGGATGTTCCATACAATAAGTCTATATACATTGTGATGCCCCTAAATGAATGATTGTTGTTGGTTTGGACACAAATAACCTAACAATGACTCGATGCCATAGTATGCTATATTGTGAATGTTGTTTGGAATACGGGAATAAAAGAAAGGTGGATATGTATGCTGCGACAAGATGAGAATTGCATGTGATGTTGGAAAAGAATTGTGAATGAAATAATTAATGGATGAGTTTGACAGAACTGGTAAATTGACTCATGTGTGTTGCTAAGTGCTTTCGAGACGCTAAGAATGTTGGCTTATACTATTGAGACCCCGAGATGTTGGCTAAGTGTTGTGATCATCATAGATCACGAATGTCTGAAATAGAATTGAGTGGTATTGTTTAAGGATGGCTTCATTTCTGAGTGGTATATTGCCTCTACCACCTCAGAACGAGATGTATGTTGACCCTTTCCATGGGATAGCAGTGAGACTATCTGTGAGTACTGGGTAGTACCGAGACTTAGCTGGGAGTCATGTATTGTGGCTAGATGACTCGAGTGTCCCTTGACGGTGATGTTATGTTGGATAGCGAGATTGTCGGAAATTGTAATCGGTGGCATAGTTAGAAATTGTTTAGTCGAGTGCTGACTCAGACTAGTAAGACTGTTAGTATGCTATGAGTAAATGGATTTGGCTAGAGAATGTTGTGGCTTAGAATATCTGAATGTTGATTTCGATTGGTTGGATGCAAATTATTTGTGGCTAATACAATGTTGATTGCTAAGATGAAAGTTTTGGAAAAAGTTGTCGGTGACGAAAGGAATATTAGAGATTTGTGCCTTGACCCTAAGGTGTAATAGATGTTAACCCATCTAGATCACCAAAGGATATTCGTTGCTTATGCGCACATATGCTCAAGAATTGAATTGTACCAGAAAAGTGACAAGTAGCAACCCTGAATCCTTGTATTGCACAGAGGATGGTTAATTGATACATGAGTTATCAGATTGAAAGGAATGAACTACTCGACCCTTGAGGTAGAGAATTTTAAGAATGTCCATATAAGATTTGACAGCTGGAAAAGGAACGAAATTTAAGAATGTCCGTAAGAGAGTTTGATGATTGAGAAACGAATGGGAACAAGAAATTTCAAACATGTTGGATAATATCGGTATAGGTGATTGTTGGTTGGGATATAGATTGTTGGCTTATGACTTAGTGGTGCAACCTTGTCATACAGATCGAATAGTATGATTCTATAGTTATATTAAAACTATCGGAATCGATGACCCTTGAATAGTTAACCTTGGTTATGGGTTTATGTGGGTACGAAGGAATCGGACCAGAAATTGAATCATTGGAAATTTACTTGATGGATTATTAGAACGATGAAGATCGTATGTCGGATTTGGAATTGACCGTAATGTTGATAGATCGATTTTAGTCGATTGTTGGGTAAGTCTAGAATGAGCCTCTGTGGGAATTATTTCCTTGAGGAAGACCCTGAATAGATAGACTTGACCCTAGCGACCAGTTGATGATTTACCAATTGCTGGCTTAGCCCAATTGGCGATTTATTATTCAGACTGAATTGATACACATAGGTTTGGGTAGAGTTCCTTAGAACTGTCGGTTGCTTGTTGGCCCTAAGAAACAGAAACTAGTATAACCCTAGTAGCCGTCCACTCTAGGGGAGTCACCTGAATGATTAGGTATAGCTGTCAGTATAGCTAACCATTGAGACTGGACCGAATAATAGATGGCCGTTGGCGACCCATAGAATGACCTTGTGGCATTGAACGAGAGATGGTGATGAGTATGATCTAAGAATGATAAGTTGTAAGTATATGCTCCAATATGAACCTTAGAGATGTTTGACCCTTGAGAATTATGTGTCGGCCTATAGCGGGAAATGGAATCGTGGGATGAGACTTGATTTGTATGTATCGAATAGTGAATTATTATATGAGATGGAATTGACTGCTCATGACGGAAATGTTGGATAAGTATCTATAGTCGGGTAGCTGGGTTAACCTTGACTGTTGCATAGAATTATACCCTGACTCGGATAATCGATAGTTGGTGATGTTGGATTGTATATTTTAGAAGAGATGAATTGTTTCGATGAAAAAAAAAATATTGTTGGATTTGGGAAGGAAAATGATTGTTGTTGTGAAACCTTGATATGATTGGCTCTAAGTTAGACCCTTGATCGAATGTTAGAAATGTTATGCTTGGATGGAGATTGTCCCTGATGTTAAGTGGTGGCTTGGAAAATAGTAATTGTGGCAAAGTGAATAAAGTGATAAGTCAATTGAAATGATACTAAGTCTGATTTGGAAAAGAGAGTTATATCGTGGCTGATCGAATTATACTATCATGGAAGTTGGTTGAAGTACATATGTTTTGGGGACGCCTAAAATATGTGTATGGATCTAGCCGAAGTGATAGGTTGCGACTGAGATAATATTATTGAAAGAATTTATCGCACTAGCGCAGACTTTGGCTGAAATGCATATATTTTGGGGACGCCTGAAATATGTGTATGGATCCAAATGAAGTGATGTGTTGCGACCAAGATAGAATGCAAGAAAAATGTTGGTGAATCAATAAGAAGTTGCAAGTATTTGGAAAAAGAGATAGATGGATTGAATCGTTGATTGATTAAAATGATACTGTTGGACAGCTATTTTGAAATAACCGAGTGGGCTGAAATGAATATTGAATTGAAGCTGAATGAGTAACTCATTATGATTAAGTGAATCTAGTAGATGAGTTATTTTCTTAAGTTTCGAGGACGAAACTTTTTCTGAGTGGTATATTATGTAATGCCCCGCTCTGCACGAGGCATTTGGTTGGCTAGATGGAATGGGTATTGGAATATGGCTCGCTGGTGGAGCTACGCTTGATGAGATTGGAGCAGGAAGACCGTTATATAAGGCAAGTGGAACTGTCCTCCTTCTTCCTTATTTCTGCATGCTTAATAAATGGAATAATGTGATGCTATAAAAAAAGTCCCTAATGTCCCTTACCTTGAATGTTGAATAATTGTGATGCGATGCTTTAGTTGCTAATTCGATAGAGATTCATATACTGGGAATCCTTGAATGAATAACACATGAACTTTGAATTGATGAACGAATCACACTCGAACCACTAATGTAACATGATGCCTGTGATTGAATCGATAATGTCCCTGATGCTTAAGATTGATGAAATGAATGAATCACTTGAATAATGAGATGCTGCATGAATGATACATGAGAAAAGAATTGAATATGTTATTGTTCATATAAAATGAATGAAATGCTACAAGTCCCTTTGAAATGAAAGAATGCTGTTGTTCCTCCTTAGAAGGAACAAATGAGAAATGTTGCAATGAAGCAATGAATGAGAATTGATGAGGCTTGGGATCGTTGAGATCACCAAATGAAATGATGGTAATGTTGGGAATGAATAAGTCATTGAACATGACTTGAATGAGATGAATAATGATGCACTGTTGTCTTTACTTCAATATTTCACCATGCGTTTTATGTTCACGATTGAGTCGGACACGCATTCGCATGGTCATAGGACAACTTATGCATAAGTGATGGGGATATGTTTTCTCGGACGGTACCCCGGGACGTTAGGGCGACCGATTCGGCCTAGGAGAAAACATTGGCGTGCCAGTAGGGGCACGAGTTTTGTGAGGCATCCTTTGGGGCTAGCTACCTTCTCTGGAGTCATCGCATTACCAACGAAGACCTATATGGCAACGTCCGTATGGTTAAACACCAGTGACCATGTAGTCAGGATGCATGCTAATGAATGTCTTTTGCAGGCAGAGTACGTATATCTGCTAACCTGTATTTGATGCAGGTATGAGGGAGTCGGCTATCGGTAAGAAATTACTTAAATGTGATAATTCAATATATGTGTTGGTTTAACTTGCATGCTTACGTTCCAAATAAGTTTGATGATGCTGTATGTAGCCTTTCAGTATGAGATCCTGCTTAACATGTTAAGTTCAGTGTGCTAAGAAAGATGCCTTGCTAAATATTGCTCAAACACAACCTACATGCTAAGTGATGCTTGAAGTGATAACTGTTATAACATGTTTAAGATGTTAATGTTAACGATGCCTCAATGATGCCTTTTCATGATAATACTTAGTATGCCTCAATGATGTCTTTGCATGATAACACCAAGAATGCTAAAAAGACATGTCCACATGAATGCTACTAAGAATATGTTTACATGCTTCACTCTGATTATTGCCCATGAATCTGTAAACTGATGCTAGGCCCCAAGTAGAAAGACCATTCTAATAAATGCTTGCTTAAATGATCTTTAAATGTTGGTTTATGCGAGTGGGTTGGATTCTACTCGCCAGTGCATAGATGATGTGCTGACCCACGTTTTGTGGGCAGGTGCCCTTGCTTGGAATATTCTACACACGAAGATTGGCTTGATTGGTTCCGTGACATCGAAGATTTGTTGGGCATACAGAAGTTCTCCTTGTACAAGATGATGTCTTCTGTTTATAAAGGGCATAATGTATGGAACATTGTAATCAGTTGTACCAGTGAGATTGTAAGCCAAGTCGGTATATCGAGTTGTAATCCATTGTATCCAAATATCAATGTAAGTTGTATAGTATTGTTCAGTTGGTTTCCAATATAAAGAGAGATGTACTGTAATCATTGTACTTCAATACAAGTCTTGTACTTTTCTTCGATTATCAATAAAGAGAATAAAGTTCTATATGTCTCAGTGTGACTTCAAGTTGTCCTTTATCTCCGCTGCTATAAAGAAATAATGTACTTCTATTCAATGAGAAAGATTGTCCTCACTAACTTCAATTTGTCTGCTTCTGCCGCTGCGATGTGTTTCTATTTGAAGATTATCAATTATGCACCATCTTTGCCTTGTACAAGTGCAATACCAGACTTGTACGGTATCACGCCCAAGCGAGGACGATCGATTCCAAGAGATAAATTATGTGAATAAATGACTCTACGAGTCGGGGCGTGACAGCTCGCATAACTAAGGATTGACGTTGCGTAGCGCTTGGACGATCGGCACGAAGCAAAGTAATCGGTGGATGATTCGGCCTTCTTTTCTATTCTGTCCCGCAAACTTATTCCTTGCTTCGAATCCATTCAAATCGAACGATGCCAAGTTAATTGCATGCCAATCCACTAAGTCAAGAACTCGGGAAAAACGTATCGATTTACAAATACAAGTTTTTCACATAAACCAGAAAGTTTAAGGTTTACAGAAAAAGATAGACTATTTCAAGTGCTGCAAAATATTATGAAACGTTGAACATGGGTTATGATGCCTCGGATAATTTGGTGCCTACGGGACGCTAAATCGAGTGTATGGCTTCGGGAAAAATGAATCGATACATGAGTTGCGATAAATGATAATGTAATTTGATACTGTCCGTGCTATACAAAACGATTTGCATATATATTAAACTGTTCGCACATAGGCATGGTCATGGACAGCTTGTGCACAAGTTCGTTTTCCTCGAAACGGTATCCGGGGCATCGGAACCGATTCGTCCTAGGAGGAATAATTCATCGTGCTTCGGCGCGAGGCATGCAGGACCTTCAGTAAGGCTTGCAACCTAGGCTGAAAGGGTAGTGTCGTATGCCAACTTCGATTAAGTCCCTAGTGGTGCGTAGCACCAATGACCGCATATAAGATAGTTGTATGCTCACCTATTGTCTTATACAGGGTAAATATTATCTCTGTTTTCATGCAGGGACGAGCACGGCCGTGGTAAGAAATATAAAAACTGCGATGTTATACTGTATGCTTTAAATACTCAAAGACGGCTATCGAATATGAACTGAATTTATTTAGTTCTAATAGAAAGACAACTCTAAAACATGCTTATCCTAACAATCAAAGTCGGTTTAGACGAGTTGGTTCGTCTCGTCCACTTAGCAAGTGTGCTAATCCCCTCCCCCAATTTCCCCAGGTGCGGCGGACGCTCCAACCTAAAAACGAAGCTGAAGTGCGGAGAGGCATTTTGAAGCTCTTCATATGCTGAAGTATTTTGAAGCCAATTCAAGTCGACGGCTTATGTATAAAGGGGCGAATGTATGGGACGGCAAGCGTAGTTCAGACAAATTGTCGAATGTATTTTTCTTTCTGTTTTCAATCAATGTAGCCGCAACGGCATCCAATGTAAATTACGACTTGTACTTCGTTGCAAGCTATAAATGAAAAGCATTTCTATCTTCCTATACTGCATCTTATATTCTGATGTGATTTGTGAAGTTTCGACTTGGCGTATTAATATCAAAATCAAAAGATAACCGTTTGAGAACTTGTCATCTTGCCTTGCACGAGCGCAACTCCAGGCTCGTGCGGCATCACGCCTTAGCGAGGACGATCGAATCGGCAAAATTAACATCGGGGATGAACGTTGCCGACTCGGGGCGTGACAAATTGGTATCAGAGCACAGTTATGTTTCCTCGGATTTTCGAAAGATGTTTCATTGTTGGAATGTCCGTTGCGATGGCTTGATTGAATGCTTGTCGGCATGCTGCATGAAATACAAGTTCCATACAGGTAAGCCCGTAGATATTTTTGAAAAATACTAACGGGTTTACACTGTTTGTAGGAATGACTAAGTGAGATAAGAAAATTGTCGACGCAACAACCCAGACCATGGATAGTACATCGAGCACAAAAAGTACTAGCCCTAGCGAGACGACTATGGAGAAGATGCTACAGTTGATGGAACTGCAGCAGCAACAGCTTCAGACACAATTCAAAGTCCAATTTGAGGCGCAACAAAAACAGATGAATGCCCTGACTCAGATAGTGAGCAGAATGGCGGGCAATACCGAGACGACGGACGAAGAGCCCGAGGAAAAACAAGGTGATCAAGAAGAAGACGAGGAGGAAGATGGCTCCCCGCAAATGATGAACTCTCCTTCCATGTTCAAAGTGAAGGAGTTTCGCAAAATGAACCCGCCAAAGTTCAACGGCCGAGCAGAGCCCGACGTAATAGTAGGATGGCTCGCAGAGATGGAGGACTTATTCGATCTCCTCTGCATCGAAGGGTCCCAGAGAGTGGCCTGTGCGGCGCTGCAGTTACAACTAAGGGCACACGACTGGTGGGCGGCGAAGAAATAAGAGATCTGTGAAACCGATACCAATAAAAAGATTTCTTGGGAAATGTTCAAGATAGCCTTCCTTGAGCAGTACGTTCCTCGCGCCGTCCGTCGACAGAAAGCGGATGAGTTCATGATGTTGAGGCAGGGGAATATGAGTGTTGAAGATTATGATGCAAGCTTCTCGAAACTTGTAAAATTGCTGGCGCCTTCCTGCCCAACAAAGAAGAATGGTGCGAGCGTTTTCAGCAAGGCCTCAACGACGAACTGCGTAGGGACGTCCTGAACCAACGATGCCAAGCTTATCGTGAATCCTATGAAGCCGCACTTGATAGTGAGTGGATCTTTGGCCGTATGTCACAAAGGGCCGTGCCTGTCGTTCGCAATAACTTCAACAAGCGTCCTAATGACGCTGGAGGATCGGGAGTACCAAAGCGCCCAAACACGTCTGAGAATCGTGGTCACTTTGCCGCAGTAAATTACAACAGATGCGACAAGCGTGGGCACCGAGCACCCGATTGTAGACTGAGAACATGCTTCAAGTGTGACGAGTTAGGCCACTTCAGTCAATATTGTCAGGCGGGGAAGCCGAATCAAAACAACCCACCAAGGAACGCTCCGAATCCATATAAAGTGCCGACACTGCAAGGCGCAAATGCGGTGCTTGTGAACCCGCAGAATCAGTACCACGGAGCTCAAGGCCGAGTTTATGCCTTAACTCGGGACGAGGTGTACGCATCCGATACGGTTGTAACAGGTATATTACTCTACAAAGATATACCTGCTCGAGTCCTATTCGATTCGGGTGCGACGCATAGCTTTATATCTGCTGATTAGGCGAAAGAAAATAAAATAACCATACAATCACTAGATATAAATATTAGCGTTAGCAGTCCGTCGGGAGTCGATATGCCTGCAAATTTTATTTGTAGGGATGGCCACCGTTGCGTCGGGGGAAGATATCTATCCTTGGATGCCGTCGTGCTAGACATCAAGGATTACGACATAATCCTGGGCATGGATTGGTTGGGCGCTTGTCGTGCAATGATCGAGTGCACGGAGAAGAGAGTGGTGTTTCACCTTCCTGGCGAGACAGAGTTCTCATATTCGTGCGGTACGGCCTCGAAGACGGCAATGATGGTATCGGCAATCTCGGCGAGGCGTATGCTGCGTTCCGACTGTGCGGGATACTTGGCATCAGTTTGAGACACGCGAACGGATAATATAAACACAATACAGACTGATGTTGTGGCAGATTTTCTCGACGTTTTTCCTGACGAGATGCCCGGGATGCCGCCGGATCGAGAAATTGAATTCAGCATCGTCACCTTTCCGGATACACGGCCGATATCAAAGGCGCCTTACCGAATGGCTCCAGCAGAACTGAAGGAACTGAAGGTACAATTATAAGAGTTGCTAGACCGTAGATTTATTCGCCCTAGCGTCTCTCCGTGGGGAGCTCCCGTACTATTCGTGAAGAAGAAAGATGGGTCGTTGCGGCTATGCATCGACTATCAGGAACTCAACAAGGCGACCGTACGAAACAAGTATCCTTTGCCGCGAATCGACGACTTGTTTGACCAACTGCAAGGCACGACAATATTTTCAAAAATTGATCTTCGTTCAGGCTATCATCAACTGAAGATCAAGTCCGATGACATATCGAAGTCTGCCTTCCGCACTCGATATGGTCATTATGAATTCCTCGTCATGCCGTTCGATTTGACGAATGCCCCTGCCGCGTTCATGGATCTGATGAACCGAGTCTTCCGACCTCAAATAGATAAATTTGTAGTCGTATTCATCGACGATATCCTTGTCTACTCAAAGAATCGGGAAGAGCATGCGGAACATTTGAAGATGGTGCTGCAGATTCTGCGTAAAAATAAATTGTACGCCAAGCAGAGTAAGTGCGAGTTCTGGATGAGTAGCGTGACATTCCTCGAGCACGTAATATCTGTCGAAGGTGTCACGGTGGCCCAAAAAAGATTGATGCGTTGGTGGATTGGAAACGACTTGCCTCGGCTAGCGACATTCGGAGTTTCCTGGGCTTAGCGGGCTACTATCGTAGGTTCGTGCGAAACTTTTCAAAACTAGCGTCGCCTCTGACTCACCTCACCCAGAAGGGAGTAGTTTTTGAATGGAGCGACGACTGTGAATCCAACTTTCTCGAGTTGAAGCAACGGCTCGTCTCAGCTCCATTCCTTGCACTTCCAGACGGTCCAGAAGGCTTTCAGATATTCAGTGATGCGTCGGGAACTGGCCTCGGGTGCGTACTCATGCAGAGAGAAAAAGTCATCTCCTACGCTTTACGGCAGTTGAAGCAGCACGAAAAAAACTACCCAACGCATGACCTAGAATTGGCGGCGATCGTCTTTGCGTTAAAGTTATGGTGGCACTACCTCTATGGTGTAGCATGCACAATCTACACAGATCATAAAAGCCTGAAGTACTTATTTACGCAACGAGAACTCAACCTACGACAGTGACGTTGGCTCGAACTCATAAAAGATTACGAGCTAACGATCGAGTATACACCGGGCAAGGGAAACGTGGTGGCCGACGCACTTAGCAGAATGTTTATGGGAACACTGGCCATAAACAAGGAAATACGGCGAGACCTTGAAGCGATGGGTATCGAACTCGAAATTGAGTATCGACACCTGCACCTAGCTCAACTGAAGTTAGGATCGAGCCTGCTTAGCACGATAAAGACCGCACAGGAGGACGACTCATTCCTGAAGAAAATGTGCGAGCTGATTTCAACGGAAAGGGCGACTGACTTTGCGGAAGACGGAGACGGGACGATGCGACTAAAGGGAAGGCTCTGCATTCCTGAAACTGCCGAACTCAGAAAAGAAATTCTAACGGAGGCGCATTATGCGAAGTACTCGTTACATCCTGGAAGTACCAAGATGTACAAGGACTTGCGCACAAATTTTTGGTGGCACGGCATGACGAAAGACGTGGCTATATTCGTATCGCAATGCATGGCATGTCAGCAGGTGAAGGCGGAGCACCAAAGGCCAGGAGGAGAGCTGCAGAACATCGCCATACCCGAGTGGAAGTGGGACAACATCTCGATGGATTTCATTGTGGGATTTCCGAAGACGCCGCGGGAGAATGATACGATTTGGGTCATTGTTGATAGATTGACCAAGTCGGCTCACTTTATCGCAATCAAAGTAGGATGGAGCGTCGACCGATTAGCACAAATCTACGTCGATGAGATTGTTCGACTGTACGGGGTACCGGCCTCAATAATTTCGGACAGAGACGGGCGATCCCTATCGCGTTTCTGGACGAGCCTCCAAGCGGCGATGGGGACCAAACTGAACTTTAGTTCAGCGTACCATCCCTAAACAGACGGTCAGACAGCAAGGGTCAACCAGATCTTAGAAGACATGCTGTGTCTGTGTGCGATCAACCTAAAGACTAGTTGGGATACGCATTTGCCGCTTGCGGAGTTTGTGTATAACAACAGTTATCAGTCGAGCATTCAGATGGCTCCATATGAAGCGCTCTACGCCGATATGCTGGGATGAAGTCGGAGAGCGACAAGTGCTTGGACAGGAACTGGTGGAACAGGCCGTCGAAAAGATTCGCTTGATTCGAGATAGACTCCGTATCGCGCAAAGTCGACAAAAGAGCTACGCAGATCTTCGTCGACGACCGCTAGAGTTCTTAGCCGGGGACCATGTGTTTCTGAAAGTAATGCCCATGCACGGTGTGATGCGATTCGGCGTTAAGGGCAAGTTGAGCCCGAGATTTGTAGGCCCCTTCGAGATCATTGAGCGAGTTGCGACGGTTGCTTATCGGATCGCACTACCTCCTGCCTTAGCTGATGTGCATGATGTTTTCCATGTTTCACAACTTCAAAAATACGTGCACGATCCAAGTCATGTGGTTAGCTTCGATCAGTTGGAGCTACGTACTGACTTGTCTTACTCGGAGGAGCCTATTCAAATTTTGGACCACAAAGAAAAGGTGCTACGAAATCGGTCGATGTCCTTGGTCTACGTGCTTTGGCGGAACCATACAGTCGAGGAGTCGACGTAGGAGATGGAGGCGGAGATGAAAGAGAAGTACCCTGCGTTGTTCGTCTAAATTAAGGTCCGACCCTTATTCTTAAGTTTTGGGACGAAACTTTTTCTTAGTGGTATATTATGCAGCGCCCCGCTTTCGATAGGCGATGGAACTTCATAATATGCTAGCGCCGAGTCAGATCGGCTGGGAACTTAGATGGCCATCTGACTCGATCGCTAAGCTTGGTAAACGATAACGCCTTGCAGCATCGATTCAATTCGATTTGGACGAAAGATACGAGAATCGATCCAACTAATGGAACGACTTCTGTTGGAACAAGTCCTAGATGCAGCGGGCTGCATCTCGGCGCGCGAGCTCTCTATAAGAGTCCCTTCGACGGGACCGGACCGCTGTATGGTTTTTTTGGATCTTTTGCCGCTGGGCTTGATGAAGTGCTTTCGCATCGTTTTTATGAATGCAATTACAATTTCGATGCAAGGGGAAAAGAAGGAATTCTAACAAAGCGTTGGTGCCATTGCAGGAGCTCGCATAACTAAGGATTGACGTTGCGTAGCGCTTGGACGATCGGCACGAAGCAAAGTAATCGGTGGGTGATTCAGCCTTCTTTTCTATTCTGTCCCGCAAACTTATTCCTTGCTTCCAATCCATTCAAATCGAACGATGCCAAGTTAATTGCATGCCAATCCACTAAGTCAAGAACTCGGGAAAAACGTATCGATTTACAAATACAAGTTTTTCACATAAACCAGAAAGTTTAAGGTTTACAGAAAAAGATAGACTATTTCAAGTGCTGCAAAATATTATGAAACGTTGAACATGGGTTATGATGCCTCGGACAATTTGGTGCCTACGGGACGCTAAATCGAGTGTATGGCTTCGGGGAAAATGAATCGATGCATGAGTTGCGATAAATGATAATGTCGTTTGATACTGTCCGCGCTATACAAAACGATTTGCATATATATTAAATTGTTCGCATATAGGCATGGTCATGGACAGCTTGTGCACAAGTTCGTTTTCCTCGAAACGGTATCCGGGGCATCGAAATCGATTCGACCTAGGGGGAATAATTCATCGTGCTTCGGCACGAGGCATGCGGGACCTTCAGTAAGGCTTGCAACCTAGGCTGAATGGGTAGCGTCGCATGCCAACTTCGATTAAGTCCCTAGTGGTGCGTAGCACCAATGACCGCATATAAGATAGTTGCATGCTCACCTATTGTCTTATGCAGGGTAAATATTATATATGTTTTCATGCAGGGACGAGCACGGCCGTGGTAAGAAATATGAAAACTGCGATGTTATACTGTATGCTTTAAATACTCAAAGACGGCTATCGAATATGAACTGAATTCATTTATTTCTAATAGAAAGACAACTCTAAAGCATGCTTATCCTAACAATCAGAGTCGGTTTAGACGAGTTGGTTCGTCTCGTCCACTTAGCAAGTGTGCTAATCCCCTCCCCCAATTTCCCCAGGTGCGGCGGGCGCTCCAGCCTAAAACGAAGCTGAAGTACGGAGAGGCGTTTTGAAGCTCTTCCTATGCTGAAGTATTTTGAAGCCAATTCAAGTCGACGGCTTATGTATAAAGGGGCGAATGTATGGGACGACAAGCGTAGTTCAGGCAACTTGTCGAATGTATTTTCTTTCTGTTTTCAATCAATATAGCTGCAACGGCATCCAATGTAAATTACGACTTGCACTTCGTTGCAAGCTATGAATGAAAAGCATTTCTATCTTCCTATACTGCGTCTTATATTCTGATATGATTTGTGAAGTTTCGACTTGGCGTATTAATATCAAAATCAAAAGATAACCGTTTGAGAACTTGTCATCTTGCCTTGCACGAGCGCAACTCCAGGCTCGTGCGGCATTACGCCTTAGCGAGGACGATCGAATCGGCAAAATTAACATCGGAGACGAACGTTGCCGACTCGGGGCGTGACATCGAGGACGATAACTTCTAAAGATAGATTCCTCCCTTCGATACAGATGTAACCATCCCTACAAATTTGAGTGGCAGGCATATCTACTCCCGATGGAGTGCTAACACTAAGATTCATATCTAAAAGTTGTATAGGTAGTTCATTCTCTTTTACAAAGTCGGCAGATATAAAACTATGCGTAGCACCCGAATCGAACAATACTCTAGCAGGCATATTTTTATAGAGTAGTATACCTGTCACGACAGTGACGGACGCAAAAGCTTTGTCCCGAGTCAGTGCATAGACTCGGCCTTGCGCCCCTTGGCAATTTTGTGGGTTCACGGGCACCGCATTTGTGCCATGGACGGGAGGCGCCCTGTTCTGGTTCTGGACGTTCCTTGGTGGATGTTGGTTCGCCCTCTCCATGCGACAATCTACTGCCTGTGACCTAGCTGGCCACACTTGAAGCATCCTCCCCGGCAATCGACCGCCAGATGTCCCATTTTACTGCAGCGATGACACCGTACGCCTGGGTGAGGCCCCCGATACTCGGACGTATTCTGGCGCTTTGGCGCACCAGATCCTCCCGCGTCGTGAGGACGCTTGTTGAAGTTGTTGTGAATGCTTGATCCGCCCTTCTGCGACGCTCGACCGAAGATCCACTCACTATCAAGGGCGACGTTATATGATTCCCTGTACGTCTGGCATCTCTGGTTCATGATGTCCCAACGCAAATCATCATTCAGGCCTTGCTACACCATGCCTTCGTGTTCGACAGAAAGGCCCTGGCAAACTTCGCAAGCTTCGCGAACTTCGCATCGTAGTCTTCAACGGACAAGTTTCCTTATCAAAGACATGAATTCCTCTTCTTTCTGTCGACGAAGGGCACGAGGGATGTATTTCTCGAGGAAGGCCAGTTTGAACGTCTCCTACGAGATCTTGGCGTTGGGGTTGGCCTCTTGGAGTTCCTGTTTCTTCGTCTTCCACCAGTCGTAGGCCCTCAAGTTGAGCTGCAACGCTGTGCACCCGACTCTCTTGGACCCCTTGATGCTAAGGAGATTGAACAGACCCTCAATCTTCACTAGCCACCCCATGACTTCGTCAGGCTCTGTTCGACCATTGAATTTAGGCGGGTTCATCTTCTTGAACTTGGTCATCTTGAGCAAGGAGGAGGAAGACATATGTTTTGTCTTTATGGGTTGCACTTCTTCTTCGGACATGACGGTCGTCGAGTTCTGTTGAGTCACTATGGTGCTCACGATCCGGGTCAGGGCCTCCATTTGCTTTTATTGAGCGCTGATTTGGGCCTGGATCTGTTCTTGCAACTGTCGTTGCTGCATCTCTGACTGGCGTTGTTGGAGTTCCATGAGGCGTAATAGTCGCTCCATGGCAGATTCACAAGGTGTCGCTGTAATGCCCCGCTCCGCACGA
The DNA here is from genome assembly GCA_029216955.1 of Iris pallida. NCBI lineage: Eukaryota > Viridiplantae > Streptophyta > Magnoliopsida > Asparagales > Iridaceae > Iris > Iris pallida. The sequence goes on along the minus strand of JANAVB010011677.1, from coordinate 34,270 downwards.
GGCATTTGGTTGGCTTATTGGATGCTATCAAGATGTTGGACCGTGACTTAAGTTAGGAATCAGGAGAATCGAGACTGATGTAGTCTCTGTTAGCTGGCTAGACAGAATGGGTATTGGAACGTGGCTCGCTGGTGGACCTACGCTTAGTGGAATTATGTGTGATCGGATCAGGAAGACCCTTTATTGCAAGTGAGTGGAACTGTCCTTCCTCCTCCTTACTCCTTCATGCTTAATAAATGAAGTATTGAAATGCTATGAATTGTCCCTAAAAGTCCCATGTTTAGTTGCTGAATTATAAAGATGCTTATGCTGAGAATTATTATAATGTACAACACATTGAACTGCTAATGTGATTTGAGGCCTGAGAATGAATTGATAACAATGCCCCTTATGCTTAACACTGTCGGAACAAGTAGACACTTGAATAATGAGATGCCTTATGAATAATAGAATGAGAAATGAACTGGCCATGCTATTGACCCAATGAACTGAATGAAATACTAGAATCATGTACACTCTGTATATCTGTTGCAAGAATATGAAATGCTGCCTGTCCCTTATAAGAAATGAATGAATGAATAAATGTCCCCATGAAATGAATGAATGTTACGTTCTTCTTAAGAAAGGAATGATGTGAGGTACATTGCAATGAAGCAATGAATGAGAAATAATAAAGCTGGGATCGTTGAGATCACCAAATGAAATGATGGTAATGAATGAAATGAATAAGTCATTGAATATGACTAAAGATGCACTGTTGCCTTTACTTTCCTTAATATATTTTACCATGTGATTTTGTTCACAATTGAGTCGAACACGCATTCACATGGTCATGGACAACTTGTATACAAGGTTTGAGTAATAATTTTCTCGAACGGTTCCTAGGGCCCTGGGGACCGATTCGGCCTAGGAGGAAATAATGATGAGTGCTATGGGAGCACGGATAAGGCGGGGTGGCATAGAGGCTCACCACCTACTACGCTGACCGCATTATCTTAAATAAAATAAAATGAAATGAAAAGAGTCCATATGGTTTAACAACACCAGTGACCATGTAGTCGGAATGCGTGCTAACGAATGTTTTGTGCAGGCAGAGTAAGTATATCGGATAACCTATATTTGATGCAGGTACGAGAAGTCGGCTATCGGTAAGAAATCACATAATTGTGATATTGTACAAGTTGGTTTAACTTGCCTGCTTAACATATTCCGTTCAGTATGGTAGAAAGATGCTTGCTATAAATAGTGCTCAAACATAACTTCTATGCTAAGTGATGCTTGAAGTGAGAATTGTCATAACATGTTTAAGATGTTAGTGTTAACGATGCCTCAATGATGCCTTTGCATGATAACACCAAGAATGCTATAATGATATGTCCATATAAATATTACTAAGAATATGTTTACATGCTTCACCATGATTATTGCCCATGAACTGTAACTGATGCTAAGCCCCAAGTAGAAAGATCATTATAATAAATGCTGCTTAAATGATTACCTAAATGTCGGTTTAGGCGAGTGGGTTGGATTCTGCTCGCCAGTACATAGATGATGTGCTGACCCACGTTTTGTGGGCAGGTACTCGTGCTTAGAATGTTCTACACACGAAGATTGGCTTGATTGGTTCCGCGGCATCGAAGATTTATTGGGCATACAGAAGCTCTCCTTGTACAAGATGATGTCTTCTGTTTATAAAGGGCATAATGTATGGAACATTGCAATCAGTTGTACCAGTGAGATTGTAAGCCAAGTCAGTATATCGAGTTGTAATCCAATGTATCCAAGTATCAAATGTAAACTTTGTAGCATTGTTCAGTTGGCTTTCAATGTAAAGTAAGATTGGTTGTAAGCATTGTACTTCAATACAAGTCTTGTACTTTTCTTCAATTATCAATAAAGAGAATAAAGTTCTAGATGTCTCTGTGTGGCTTCAAGTTGTCCTTTTATTCTGCTGCTATAAAGAAGTAATGTACTTCAACTCAATGAGAAATATTGTCCTCATATACTTCAATTTATCTGCTTCTGCCACTGCGATGCGTTCCTATTTGAAGAAAAATTGATTATGTATCATCTTTGTCTTGTATAAGTGCAATACCAGACTTGTACGGCATCACGTCCAAGCGAGGACGATCGATTCCAAGAGATAAAAATATGTGAATAAATGACTCTACGAATCGGGGCGTGACAGTCGCGCCTTCGGTGCTATCTGTGCTAATCAATGTGGCGTTGACAGCAAGGACACCCAGTCTTTCCGGTATTCCTACAAAATTGAGCAAACCTGTTAGTATTCTCAAAATATCTATGGGCTTATATGTATGGAATGATTATTTCAGCTCGCATATGTCGAAAAGTATAGTTTTTTTTGAAAAATCGCAACGGCATCATCTAAAAGAAAGTATTTTAAAAGGTCCGAGGTGTGAACCGTGCTCTGATACCAACTTGTCACGCCCTGATTCGTCGAATCGGTCGCCATCGCCTTGACTCGATATAAATCGATCCCCACGGGCCGGGACGTGATGCCGTGCAAGTCTTTAATGGACTTGCACAAGGCAAGGATGTGCAATTGGAAATTCCTTTTGACTCGACGCGTTGAAATTAAACAGTGCAGAGAGTTGAAGACATAGCATAGGAAGAAATTTAGCTTTTCATTCATAAGCTTGCAAAGTATGTGCAAGGTCATTTTTACATTACATATGCCGTTGTGGCTACATCTTGAAACACAAAAGAAAAACTCTCGACAAGCTTGCCCTGAAATAATCCTTGTCGTTCCATACATTCACGCCCCTTTATACATTTGAACAAAGCCTTCGATCTGAGTTGGGCTTCAAAATACTTCAAAATAGGAGAGCTTCGTGCCGTCTCCCGTTCTTCAGCTTCAGGTCTAGTCTCGAGCTCCAGCAGCGCGCTCGTTACCTGGGGAGTTGGGGGATAACACACTTGCAAGTGGATGGGACGAACCCACTCGTCTAAACCGATACTGCTTATTAAGGATTCTAGCATACGAAGTGATCTTTCTATTTAGAACTATATGAATTGCAGTTCATATCGAAGGCACATTTTAAACGATAACACATAACTAATTTAAAGGCATTCTTACCACGGCCGTGCTCCTTTCCTGCACAAAATATACATGATACTTACCACCTGCACAAGACAATAGGTGAGCATGCAATCTATCCTATATACGATCATTGGTGATATCGACACCATGAAGGACGATTACGTAGCCTTGCGATGCGCCCTCCAGTCTAGGTAGCGAGCCTTACTGGAGGTCTCGCAATGCCTCGCACCGAAGCATGATTTCCATAATTTCCTCCTAGGCCGATTCGGTCCCAGGGCCCCGGGTACCGTCTCGAGGAAAGATCACCTTGTGCACAAGTCGTCCTTGACCAAGCGAATGTATGAACAGTTTAATATGTATGAAGTAAATTTCATAGCATAACCATTATCAAATCACATAATCATTCCGACTCGTGCAAGGGTCCTTTTCTCCGAAACCGTACGTTCTGGTTTAGCATCCCGTAGGCACCAAATTCTCCGAGGCATGATGTACCGCAACCAAGGTTTTCATCATTGTGTTTTGCATGGCATGAAATATATTCTATCTCTTTCTTAGAACTTTATCTTTTCTCTACTTAGTGTGAACCTATCGATTCAGAGTTAACTTCTCTAGGTTGATATATTATCCCGAGCTCTTGATCTTAGTGGCAAGCATACATCCCGTTAGCATCATCGATTTGAACGTTGAACTTTAAGAATTTAGTTGGCGGAAAGGCATAGAAAAGAAGGGGCCGAAGAACCACCCACCTAAGGAGATTGCGTCGAGAGTAGGAGAACACTTCGCGACGGTCAAGCGTCAGTTACACAAACTCCTGCAATGGCACGAGCATCGAATTAGAACCCTTCCTTCAATCCTTCCTTCGAAATTCCCAAAGACGCATTCAGAAATCGACGCAAAAGTACACTATCAAATCCACGCAACAATTCTTTCAAAAAGCCGAGAAAACCAATAAAACCAATGGCAGACGGGTTGCGTCACTCTTTTTAGAGTTCCTTCGCCAAGACGCCGCCTACCGCATCTAGGACTTATTCCAACAGTAGTCGATCCATTAGTTGGAACGGTACTCATATCACTCGTCCAAATCAATTTTATTGATGCCATGGTTTTTGTATACCAAACTCGTCGCCGAGTCAGACTAGCCATCTATGTTCCCGACCATGTCTGACTTGGCACAAGCCTATTACAGAGTGCTTCGCCCCAACGGAAGCGGGGCACTACAATACGCGAAAGCCAATACTTGATACGCGAAAGCCAATACGCGAATGCCATTATTGATACGCAAAAACCTTGCTTAGTGCTGAAGTACGTGTCTTGCTGACATAAACTATAACTCATTCCTTCCGTACTGATACATGGCTAGCACTAACGGGATTACATCTTGATGACTTGATACATGTCGAGCTAGACTGTCTCATGATTTGACCGACGCCGTGCTAGTACTTGACGCTATCCGAAGGCAAACACGCGGATTGTCGCTCTTGTCGACACATCTACATGAGGTGGTCACTAGCAATGTCAATTTATCTTGGACTGGCTCGGGGATATTGGACCGTCCCTCCGTAGGTAGCTAGCCCCGGAGGTGTCGAATCTCCCATACGGTTATCCAGCATCCTACCTTGAGCCGCAACGCGCTTCCCCCGGGACGACATGATCCCGGTGCTCCGATGATCATTCGAAAAGACTACACCTTGTCGATAAGTTGTCCAATGACCATGCAAGTCTCAACTCGATCTATCCAGTCCTTCCTTAATATGACCATGCTTTCCTTCTATCTGTCGAGACTCCCAAGCCGTGGGACCGATCTCGTGTGTTTCCTTTCAAGACATAGCGAGACTCCCAAGTCGTGGGACCGATCTCGTATGCAGGACTTATCAAGACTAAGTGAGACTCCCAAGCCGCGGGACCGATCTCGTATGCAGGACTTATCAAGACTAAGCAAGACTCCCAAGCCGCAGGACTGATCTCGTGTGCGGGACTTATCAAGACTTAGCGAGACTCCCAAGTAGCAGCACCGATCTCGGCGACAACCAGCCGCGGGGACTTCCTTTGACTGTGGCATGCTTTTCACTAAATCCACTATAGCTCGTGCCTTAGACAGACCTGGTTCTATAGGCGATGCTAACGCTCAAGTCATATACTTTATACGACGAGCCTTGTTCTCAAGAGACTACGCGACTTGACAACCGCAGATAGAGCGGGACAGTGCTAGAAATAGCTTCGATAGCCCAACACAACTCTTGTCTAACTTATTCGGGCAACGACTCGACGAGTAAAGGCTACGTTGAGCTTCGCATCGAGGAAACGTGTCGTGAACGCGTTCGACTTGAACAACCAAGTTCTTGGGTGCCTAGACTTAAGCCAACAAGCCGTGCAAGACGACTTAACTTGTGGGACGTGCGAAGGCTATGCCAAGCCTTGCGGGACAGGACCATGCATGCTTTATTAAGCATTCATGCGGGCGACACCTATGACTTAGGCTATTTCAAGTGTCGGGACAACTTAGCAACTTACCAACTTCCTTCTCCCAAGCCACGGGAATGAAGGATCGAGTGTCATTTGAAAGCACGCTGAGCCAACTTCTAAGACGACCGTGGGACCTTTTCCAAGTTCTAAGACATTCCGACGGGTTGGGATTATTCCCTTAGCAATGTGCGTTCGCACCTTTTATGTTTATCCTACTAGTGCAAGTTGAAAACATGCGAGTTATTAAGTACATGCTAAGATGAGGCAAGTTCACCGAAACTACCCCACCTGTGCGAGAAGTCGCCTCGACCGAGCTAGCCTTCGAGCAGCCGTTGCAAGGCTAAGTCCGAACGCCGTCGGCGTTTCGATTCTTCCGATTGACTTTGCGGGACGGGGCACTACAACTACCAGTTCGCACACAGTGAGGGCTTCTAAGAGCCAGAACCCACTCACCTATGCTAATGAGCTCAGTACTGTCCTGTACACGCAGGGGACACAAAAGTTTAGAAATATGCATCATATTCCTAATGTAATCAGGCAGAGTCTGCCTCCTTCTTTTCCTTTTTTTCCTTCTTTTCCTTCCATTGTAACAGATCTCCGTGAACTCATTGTACAAAAGTGAAAGATCACGAGTTTATCTTGTGCATCGATGACTCCACAGAAGAATATCACTGTAACCAATATCATGAGATAGTAAGCAAGTGCTGCTGTAAGATAGCTAAATGGTCTGTGTTCGACCGCTTGAATTACCCTCGCTCTCCTAATGTTATCCTGATAGATGAAAGTAACTCATCTCGTACATCAGCAACTACACATGACAAATGTTGCTGTAATTCACATGAATTTGATGTCAAGTGATGATACAAGCCAGCAGAACGGTTTGTGTTCAACCGTTTGAATTACTCTCGATCTCCTAATGTGATCCTGGTAGATGAAGACGAATTGCTATTTGCTTCTGTCAATATGACAACTCGTAGCACTGAAGGTGGGAGACGCCCGAGGCGTAATTCATAATGACCTTCGAACTGACAATTCCGCAATCAAGCTATTGACTCCTCAGAAGGAGTCTACCAAAAAACACGATCAAGAAGCCAAGATTTCTTCGGTCAAAGAAATTATTTTGGTTCCAACCCAGGGGTAGTAATCTACTAGACTTCGATGCCGATAGCAAAGACTCTGATCGTACTATCCTATCTACCAACTTACCCTCCGTATTAAGAGAAGTGTTTATTTACGTGACAAACGAAGAGCAAGACGTTTCTAGTTTTCCTAGCCAAGAGCAAAGAATCGCTACCTTGGAGGCTAATCTAAAGGCCATGGCTGACATGGTTACAAGTATGCACATAGTAATCATGACACAATATGTTGTTCCACCAATTGTGAACCCAGTTCCAACTCAAGAATACGTAGCAGGTTCTGTGCCTATGAACACTTGCCTTGGAGTATAACCTCTGCTAAATACCACCGTTCCAGAGGTTATACACCTTCAAGCACATGCCACTCCAAGTTATTTTGGTGCTGGGGGTGGTACTTACGATGCGATTCCACATCCCAATCTAATAAATCAATCTGATACTCCTCAAACACCGGAAGACCCTCTCGAAGCAGTCAAGCTTCTACGAAATCAGTTTGAAGCTTTTAAGCAAAAGGAGGGATTACAAAAGTTGGGGATCAAACAACCCTACCCCGCAGAGTGGAAGTCCGTTCCAACCAAAATACAAGCCGCCGACCATAATGCTATTCGACGGCAGCACATCGCTGAGTCAATATATCAATCACTTCAAAATAATGTCTGGTTATCTCCAACATAATGATGTTCTACTTACCAGAGTGTTCGTCGGATGCTTAATAGGTGTTACCTATGACTGGTATCGAAGTTTATCGGATGGTTGCATAACATCCTTCGTAGCATTAAAACAAATATTCTCGGAATGATTCTATGAAGGGACCTATGACAAGACTATGTCTGCTGTCACCAAAATCAAGCACAAGCCCAATAAGACAACCGAATGTTTCATCGAGCGCTTCCCAAGAGAGGTACTGAAAATGTCTCTAGGTACTCTTGATGCATTGACTATAGATACTTGTAAATCAAACTTGTTACCTATGTAGTGCCCCGCTCCCGTTGGGGCGAAGCACTATGTAATAGGCTCGTGCCAAGTCAGACATGGTCGGGAACATAGATGGCTAGTCTGACTCGGCAACGAGTTTGATATACAAAAATCATGGCATCAATAAAATCGATTTGGACGAGTGATATGAGTACCGTTCCAACTAATGGATCGACTACTGTTGGAATTAGTCCTAGATGCGGTAGGCAGCATCTTGGCGAAGGAACTCTAAAGAAAGCGATGCAACCCGTCTGCCGTGAGTTTTATTGGTTTTCTTGGCTTTCTGAATAAATTGTTGCGTGGATTTGATAGTGTGCTTTCGCGTCGATTTCTGAATGCGTCTTTGCGAATTTCGAAGGAAGGATTGAAGGAAGGGTTCTAATTCGATGCTCGTGCCATTTCAGGAGTTCGTGTAACTGACGCTTGACCGTCGTGAAGCATTCTCCTACTCTCGGTGCAATCACCTTAGGTGGGTGGTTCTTCGGCCCCTTTTTTTCTACTCCTTCCCGCCAACTAAATTCTTAAAGTTCAACGTTCAAATCGATGATGCTAACGGGATATATGCTTGCCACTAAGATCAAGAGCTTGGGATAATATATCAACCTAGAGATGTTAACTCCAAATCTATAAGTTTACACTAAGTAGAGGAAAAATAAAGTTCTAAGAAAGAGATAGAATATATTTCATGCCATGCAAAATATAACGATGAAAACCTTGGTGGCGGTACATCATGCCTCGGAGAATTTGGTGCCTACGGGATGCTAAATCAGAATGTACGGTTTCGGAGAAAAGGACCCTTAAACGAGTAGGAATGGTTATGTGATTTGATAATGGCTACGCTATGCAATTTACTTCATACATATTAAACTGTTCATACATTCGCATGGTCAAGGTCGACTTGTGCATAAGGTGAGCTTTCCTCTAGACGGTACCCGGGGCCCTGGGACCGAATCGGCCTAGGAGGAAATTATGGAAATCGTGCTTCGGCGCGAGGCATTACGAGACCTCCAGTTAGGCTCGCTACCTGGACTGGTGGGCGCATCGCAAGGCTACGTAATCGTCCTTCATGGTGTCGATATCACCAATGACTGCATATAGGATAGATTGCATGCTCATCTATTGTCTTGTGCAGGTGGTAAGTATCATGTATATTTTGTGCAGGAATCGAGCACGGCCGTGGTAAGAATGCCTTTAAATTGGTTATGCGTTATCATTTAAAATGTGCCTTCAAAATGGATTACAATTCATATAGTTCTAAATAGAAAGATCACTTCGTATGCTAGAATCCTTAATAAGCAGTATCGGTTTAGACGAGTGGGTTCGTATGCTAGTATCAGCATCGACACCTTCCCGGACACCCGACCGATATCCAAAGCACCTTATCGAATGGCGCCGGCAGAGCTGAAAGAACTGAAAGCACAACTACAGGAGTTACTAGATCGCGAATATATTCGCCCTAGTGTCTCCCCGTAGGGTGCCCCAGTGTTGTTTGTGAGGAAGAAGGATGGATAGATGCGGCTGTGCATCGATTATCGGGAACTCAACAAAGCCACGGTACAAAACAAGTACCCGTTACCGAGGATAGACGATTTGTTTGACCAACTGTAAGGGGCAACGGTATTTTCTAAGATTGATCTTCGCTCAGGCTACCATCAATTGAAGATCAGGTTCGAGGACGTGGCGAAGTCCGTCTTCCAAACTCGATATGGTTACTACGAATTTTTGGTCATGCCCTTCGGCTTGACCAATGCTCCTGTCGCGTTCATGGATCTAATGAACCGGGTGTTCCGACCGTTCATAGACAAATTTGTCGTCGTAATCATCGATGACATCCTTATATATTCGAAGAACAAGGACGAGCACGTGGAACATATGAAGACGGTGCTACAGACTCTGCGTGAACACCAACTCTATGCCAAGCTATACAAGTGCGAGTTCTGGATGAACATCGTGATGTTCCTTGGACACGTGGTCTCAGCTGAAGGCGTCACGATAGACCCAAAGAAGATTAAAGCAATAGTCGAATGGAAGCGGCCTACCTCAGCAGGCGACATCCGAAGTTTCCTTGACTTGGCGGGCTACTACCGTAGATTCGTGAAAGATTTTGCCAAAATTGCGTCGCCTCTGACTCGCCTCACCAAGAAGGGAGTCGCATTCGAGTGGAACGACGCCTACGAATTGAGCTTCCAAGAGTTGAAGAAACGGCTCATCTCAGCGCCGATCCTTGCACTTCCGGATGGGCCAGAAGGGTTTGAAATATTTAGCGATACATCGCAAACGGGTTTGGGATGCGTGCTTATGCAAAGGGATAAGGTGATTTCGTTTGCTTCGAGACAATTGAAGCAACATGAGAAGAATTATCCTACGTATGATCTGGAGTTAGCGGCTATTGTGTTCGCATTGAAGCTATAGCGGCACTATCTTTATGGTGTAGCTTGCAGAATCTATACGGACCATAAGAGCCTCAAGTACATCTTCACCAAACGGGACCTGAACTTACGACAGTGGCGTTGGCTCGAACTCATTAAAGACTATGATTTGACTATCGAGTACACGCCGGGTAAGGGAAACGTCGTAGCGGACGCTCTGAGTAGAATATTTGCAGGGTGCTTGTCTATCAACCGTAACATACAGCGAAACTTGACAGAGATGGGTATCGAACTCCGAATCCGATACCGTGGAGCATGATTGGCCCAATTGCACCTTGAGTCGAGCTTGTACAACAAAATAAAGACCGCACAGGAGGACGACCCATTCCTGAAGAAGATGCGCGAGCTGATTTCGACGGGAAAGGCGACCGACTTTGTGGTGGACGAGGGCAGAATGACGCGGATGAAGGGGAGGATATGCGTGCCGGACCATGCTGAACTTAGAAAGGAGATTCTGACGGAGGCCCATTATGCGAAGTACTCGTTCCACAGAGGGCAGCTGTTAGGGTTATATACTAAAAGCATCACTTTTGTAGTAACCTTATTTCCTTAAATTTTAATGAGAATCATATGGGCGAATGTTTGCATATTGTATTTGTTGCAAGTGTTAATGCAAATGTCTGATATTCTATATTGTAGATAATATGGTGTGTGGTGTCACACAGAAGATCATATTATCAGTTTCCTATGGAGTATATAAATAGTTCACAACCTAGATGGACTTGGACAATCTATTGGAAAGGTTGTAGTATAATCTGGTATTAGTCTATCTTGACTATAGGTTTACACTAGTACACTTTGTGTGTATTGAACATGACCACTTGAGGTTGTTCTCTTTGTACTGACTACATAGAAGAACAAACACCTCTGTTATTATGGATGCTTGTGCTCTTAATCCGGATATAATAACGGACATGTATATGCAGTGTGCATTACTTTGACTCATAAAAGAGTGAGATTCATTATGGATCAACAACCTCTATGAATTGGGTAATAACATTGTATGTATGATGGGCCGTTGATTATAAATGGAATCCATGTCCCGATACATCGGGTTGATGATGTCCTCTTAAGGAGCTCATAAGGATTGTCATGTAAACCCTACAGGTGGAATATATCCGATATGACAAATAAAGTTGAGCGGTACTACTTAAGGATAAAAGATGTCGAATCAATATAGTTGTCAGTAACTTGATTTGATCGACGGACATACGATATCTTAACATGGGGAGCCAAACGAGCATATAATAAAAGAATCCCACAAATATAATTTGGGAGTAGGAAGGTAGTGCAACAATAGCTCATTAGTGGACCGAGCTATTGTTAATGGGCCTGGATTGTGTGTTCGGGCTGAACACGGGATATCCAGATCCGTTAGGAGGCCTAACCCTAATTTCTCCTCATGGTCCCTGCCGTAGCCTATATATATCCTCTATTCTCTGGCCGCCATAATATAGATCAGAAATCTAAAACTTTCTCTAAATTCGTGATTCATGTAAGGAGAGAAAGAGAGGGCTGCCAAGGAGAAGAAAATGTTGGGAGATCGTCGCCCACACGACGTCCAACTCGAGGAAGGAATACGTATAGAAGATCTTGGGGTCGTCCGCTCGAGATTGCCAGAAATTACTTGTCTCCTTTCCGCCGCAGGTATAATTCGTGAACCCTAGTTTCTGTCTATGAAGGGTTAGAACACGTATTAGATCTATTTAACTTTCTATCGATCAATACACACACCAAAGAAAGGGTCCTGGGAATCCCCAGTTCCATCAATTGGTATCAGAGCCACTTTGGATCTACGTATTGATTGATACATCCATGTTGTCCAATAAAACCTGCGCTGTGTAATAGTCGGTAGATGTAGATCTGTTCTAACTCGATTTTGCAGGCATCTTAGATCCAACTATTATGGTCCAATGCATGTTTTTTTGATTGTGTTGTTTAAACCACGGATATGTCGTGGATGTTGTTGTTGCTGTAGATGTAATTAAAATCATGAGGGTTGATCGTGCTTATTATTTTAATTTTTTAATCTAGATTATGTGTGAACTCCTTCGGGAGGCATATGATTGATGTAATTTTAATTATTTTTGATCAATCGTGATGGCGGTGGTGGCTGTTTCTGACGTCGGACGAGATGCTGGTTTTAAGCAATCCAGAGGCAGACAGATAATTTTCGATGAAGGAATCGACAGCCAAAACCTTTAAAAAAAATCGGGGCGCTGATCCGAACCCCGCGACCTGACCTGGCAGGTCGAACCCCGTATAGATCTGTGCAGCACCAGATTTTGGATTCGGATAGTTGAGGACGGAGCAGCAAAGATGACCATAATAGTTGGATATTTCTCTTATTTTTGTCATTTTACTTTTTCTGATTATGCATGTTTATTATTGTGGTTGTTTTTTTAAAAACCAAGCCTACATTAATAATGGACAACATGGACATAATATCAACTAGTAGAAAAACCCTCATTGTTAAATAACTAAGTGGAAGAGGATTTTTATTTAGTATAAATCCTTTGGTCTCCATTACAAGTTGTAGGTGATGTAATTATTCTTGCGTGTTGGCTTTAGTGCTTTCCTCCATATCGGATGAGTATAATTATGGATCACCAGTACAAACTTCCTTAGGGATAATTGTAGAAAGTTACCTAGTATGTGTTCACTTCTCCATCTGAAGGAACTCATTACAAGGTAATGGACTTAGTATTAAGTAATGGTATACACTTAGATACAATAATGGTATCCTCTCCATCGGAGTCACTGCTATTATTGTATGACCAGAACAAGACCAGCATATTAATTTTATTTGTCATAAATTTATATTGACATGATAGTAAAATTAATAAGAAAAATCTACTTGAACAAAGTTGAATTTGTATACGTCCACACTATCGTGGCATGCTAAATTCATGGTGTTCAAGGTGGTGAATTTCTTATTATTGTTTTGAGGGAATCAATATTTAATTAATTCAAAAAGTTTTTTTTGCCCTACATAATTTTATTTATGTGATTCTCAGGATTTTAAAAATGGGTTCTTTCAGTCCACTTATGGTGATTCTTAAAGAAAACAAACTTACTGGACCTAATTATATTGACTGGAAACGTAATTTGGACATTGTTCTGACTGTTAAGGAGTACAAATATGTACTTGTTGAGGAATGCCCACCTAAGCCTGATGCTAACTCTGATGAAGAGGTCAAGGAGGCTTATAAGAAGTGGAAAAAGGCAGATGAGATGGCACGGTATTACATTCTGGCATCTATGTCAAATGTACTACAACATCAGCATCAGGCCATGGCCACAGCTTATGACATGATGTATAACCTCAAGGAACTCTTCGAACATCAGAATAGAGCAGCTAGGCAGTTTGCTATGAAATGTTTGATGAATACAAAAATGGCTGAGGGTACACCAGTAAGGGATCATGTTCTCAAGATGATGGGTCATCTGAATGAGATGGAGATCCTTGGAGCTGAAATCGATGGGGAAACCCAGGTCGATATCATTCTCGGAACTCTGCCTAAAAGTTTTGACAATTTTTGCCTTAATTACAACATGAACAAAATGTTGTATAGTTTGGCAGAACTTGCAAAAGAGCTACAGGATGCTGAATCTCTCTTTAGGCAGAGTGGTCATGTTTTTGTTTCTAAAAATGCTTCTACTTCTAAGCCAAAAGGCGGTAAGAAGAAGAATAACATTCAGAAATAGGCAAACTCAGCAAAGAAGGGCATGGGACCTCAAGGCGCGGTAAAAAAGCCGAAAGGCAAATATTTCAAGTGCAAAGGGGGTCAGGACATTGGAAGACTGATTGTCCACTTCTCAAACAAGGAAACAAAGAAGGTATATCTCATTTACTAGTAGTTGAAACATGTTTAGCATTGTTATCTACCGGCACCTGGTGTGTAGATACAGGAGCCACTAATCATGTCTGCAATACATTGCAGGGGTTCCAGGAAACCAGACGGCTCAGTGATGGAGAGATATGTTTGTTCATGGGTGATGCTACAAAAGTATCGGTCGTTGCATTAGGAGATGTTACTTTATCTTTGGAAGAAATAAGTCTTTGACATTGAGAGATTGTCTTTATGCACCTTCACTTAGAAGGAATTTAGTTTCTGTTTCTATGTTAGTTAAGGATGGATATTCAGTTTATTTTAATGACAATATTGTTATTAGAAAGAATAAACATTTTATCTGTTCTGGTGCATTGGTTGATAATTTGTATGTCATTAATCCTATTTCGCCCACAGTGCAACTTATGGAAATGAATAATGTCATCTAACTTAAATAAGAGAAAAGAACCTTCTTGTATGAACCAAACATATCTTTGGCACTTACGATTGGGGCATATTAACCTAAGAAGGATTCAAAGACTGGTTGAAGATGGACCTTTGAGTTTATTGGAAGTGGAGGCACTACCAGTCTGTGAATCCTGCTTGGAAGGTAAAATGACCAAAAGGCCTTTTACGGCAAAGGGGTATAGGGCCAAAGATGTATTGGAATTGGTTCATTCTGATTTGTGTGGACCCATGACTATCCAAGCTAGAGGTGGCTTTGAATATTTTTCACATTTATTGATGATTATTCAAGGTATGGATACATTTATTTGATGCGCCGTAAGTCTGAGTGCTTTGAGAAATTCAAAGCGTACAAGGCTGAAACGGAGAAACGTCATGGAAAATGTATCAAGTCATTACGATCAGATCGTGGTGGCGAGTACCTCTTTGGAGAGTTTAGGGATTATTTATCAGAGGCTGGGATTGCATTCCAATTGACTGCACTTGGAACGCCCCAACAGAATGGTGTAGCCAAAAGAAGGAATAGAACACTTATGGAGATGGTTAGATCAATGAGTTATTCGGATTTGCCAGATTCGTTTTGGAGATATGCCTTAGAAACTGCAGCTTATATTTTAAACTTGGTTCCTTCTAAGTCAGTACCTCTTACTCCCCAGAGCTGTGGATTGGGCGTAAGCCTAGTCTGAAACATGTTCACATTTGGGGTAGTTCAGCACATGTGCTGAATGGGAAAGCAGATAAGTTGGAATCTCGTACAGAAGTACGCTTGTTTGTAGGCTATCCAAGAGGAATGAAAGGAGGTTTATTTTATAGTCCTAAGGATCAGAAGGTCATTGTTAGCACCAATGCCCGATTCTTAGAGGAAGACTATGTGATGAACCATAAACCCACAAGTAGAGTTGTTCTAGAAGAACTGAGAAGTGAGACACCAAGTACTTTAGTACCAACAGTACAAGAGGATAAACCACAAATAACTGCACAACGTGTCACAAATGTCACACCACAATCGATAGTGCCTCGTCGTAGTGGGAGGGTTGTGATACAACCTGATAGATATATGTTCTTAGGAGAGTCGTCAGACTTCGTCCCTGAGAAACAAGATTATGATCCCTGTACCTATAATGAAGCACTCCAAGATAAAGATGCAGAGTCTTGGCAAAAAGCAATGATATCTGAAATAGAATCTATGGATTCTAATCAGGTCTGGGAGCTTGTAGAACCACCCGTTGGTGTAAAAGCCATTGGATGCAAGTGGGTCTATAAGAGAAAAAGAGGATCAGACGGTAAGGTTGAAACCTTTAAAGCTCGGCTTGTAGCAAAAGGTTTTACTCAAAGAGAGGGTATCGATTATGAGAAAACCTTTTCTCCTGTAGCCATGCTTAAGTCTATTCGGATTCTTTTATCTATTGCAGCTCATCTCGATTATGAGATTTGGCAAATGGATGTCAAGACAGCTTTCCTTAATGGAAGTCTTGAGGAAGACATCTATATGAAGCAACCAGACGTGTTCATTGAAAAGGGTCAGGAGCATCTTGTTTGTAAGCTCAAGAAGTCCATTTATGGACTTAAGCAAGCTTCCAGATCTTGGAACATATGTTTTGATCAGGTGATAAAATCCTATGGATTTGATCAATGTCAAGATGAATCATGTGTATACAGAAAGTGTGACGAAAATGTGGTGGTGTTCCTAGTACTTTATGTGGATGACATCTTGCTCATTGGAAACAATGTGAAGGTATTATCTGATGTAAGGGTATGGTTATCCAAACAGTTTGATATGAAGGACTTGGGAGAAGTAGGTCACATCCTTGGGATCAAAGTTCTACGAGATCGCAAGAAAAGGATGTTGGGCTTATCCCAAGCTTCCTATATCGATACTGTACTAACTCGTTTTAGTATGCAAAATTCTAAGAAAGGTTTCTTACCTTTTAGACATGGAATTGCTCTATCAAAGGAGCAGTGTCCGAGGACACCTAAAGAGATAGAGAACATGAAGGCAGTTCCTTATGCTTCAGCAGTAGAAAGCTTAATGTATGCAATGCTATGTACGAGACCAAACATCTGCTTTGCCGTAGGCATGGTCAGCAGATATCAGTCTAACCCAGGACAAGAGCACTGGACTGCCGTAAAGCATATTTTGAAGTACCTGAAAAGGACTAAAGAGTATATGCTAGTTTATCAGGCAGATAGTTTAGTTTCCTTGGGGTATACAGACTCAGATTTTCAGTCAGATAGGGATTCCAGGAAATCTACCTCAGGTTATGTGTTTACTTTGGGAGTGGAGCCATTGTGTGGAGGAGTATCAAGCAAAAATGTATTGCTGATTCCACCATAGAAGCCGAGTATGTGGCAGCCTCTGAGGCAGCTAAAGAAGCGGTTTGGCTCAGAAACTTTCTGTTGGACTTGGATGTGGTACCTAGTTTGCCTATGTCTATTACACTTTATTGTGATAATAGTGGTGCAGTTGTAAACTCGAAGGAACCACGAGCCCATAAGACAGGCAAACACATTGAGCGCAAGTACCACCTGATACGAGATTTCGTAAAGTAAGGAAAAGTTGCTATGATCAAGATAGCATCAGTCGACAACCTAGCTGATCCCTTTACAAAGAGCTTACCAGCTAAGGCTTTTGTCAGTCATGTTGAGGGAATGGGAGTCAGATGTGTAGCAGCATGGCTTTAAGTATAAGTGGGAGATTTGTAACAGTATACTGAAAAGCAATACTTTGAGTATAAGTGGGAGATTATTAGGGTTATATACTAAAAGTATCACTTTTGTAGTGTCACCCCCGTTTCTCGTATTTTGTAATTATACTCGAAGTTAGATTTTGGCATGTATTTTATTTTTTCGACTTGCGGATTTTGGTTCTCGTGATTGGGTTTTACCTGGCTTGGTTTATTTTGTGGAGGAGAATTGGTTTGATTTGGTTTGGTTTAGTTTAATATGCATGGAACACCTTAGCCTATGCTCCTCCCTCATTTCCACCACAACCACCCTCTTTATTATCTCCACCAACCTTCTCTCTCCTCATTATTCTCTCATTTATTTCTCCATCTTCTTCTTCCTCCTTCCTCTACAACACTAACACCCCTTAGGCAAGTGCAACTTGCTTCCACAAGAGAGCTTATTTTTATGTTCCATTAGCTTCTCCCCATGTTTCTAAGATACTTTAGAACTTGTCATTTTCCATTTTGAAGCTTTAATTTTCGTAGATCTAGAAATTAGTTTTTTTGGATTTAGGTGGTTTTGATCTATCAAACTTCCTTGTTTTCAAGTTTTGATGGTTCCATGCTGTAGAGAATTTTATTCTACCCAATTTTGACCTTTGAAAAGTTGGATTTGGACTTGTTTTGACCAAGTTATGGGCTTTTAAAGCGTTGGGTTCAACCATGGAGTACCTGCTGATTTGGAGAAGACAGTGAGCAGTGCGCGAGCTTTTTAGCCTGCGTCACTGAGCTGTGCACGCTCTTTAGCGCAGCGCAATCTGAACCCCCATACGCTGCCTTTTGGGAGCGTACGACTCGCATACGCTCGCTTGCTTGACAAGGAGTCGTATGGACCCCATACGCTGCCTTTTGGGAGCGTATGACTCGCATACGCTCGCTTGCTTGACAAGGAGTCGTATGGACCCCATACGCTGCCTTTTGGGAGCGTATGACTCGCATACGCTCGCTTGCTTGACAAGGAGTCGTATGGACCCTATACGCTGCCTTTTGGGAGCGTATGACTCGCATACGCTCGCTTGCTTGACGAGGAGTCGTATGAGTACATACGCTGCCTTTTGAAGCGTATGACTTGCATACGCCTGACTTGAGCGTAGGCTGACCTGAGCGTAGCTTGACCTGAGCGTATGACTTTTGCACTGAGCGTATGGCCTCTGGCTGACTTGGTCTTATGTCAGCGTGTCAGATTTGGTTTTATTTTCCTTAAGCTTGGCTCTTCTATAGCCCTGTATATTGATATTTTATTAGATATTTTACGCCCATTTTATATCCTTACGCCTTTTTGTCATGAACTTGATAATCACGAATTTATGTAATATGTTTGGTAGGGATAACTGAGCCTGACACGATAGTGACCCATAGTGGTGCACTCCTGACATGAGTAACCTGACATGACCTGATAGTGGCCCGTCGTGGCACACTTCTGACTAGTACACTTGACCTGATAACCTGACATGTTATATCTTGATAAGCTGTTGCGACGGCTACCTGACATGACATGACCTGACAAGAATGAACATCCTGGACACCGTGGGCTATTGTGCTTGTACGAATGAACCAGTCCTGTCTTGCATCATGCCTAGGACAGGGACTCCTGAGTACCACGGTCAGGAGTACCTACTAAAATGGACCAAGGTTAATAATTAGATTAATACAGTAGTCATGAGAGATTTCTCAAGTTACAGGCAATCCCGTTATCCCGGCCGCAATTATTTGGACTTGTGCCTGCCGTCGAGTAGGGCACATTTCCAGCCCACCGTCGTGTGGGGCACATAATTATAACTGCTTAATGAATCCAAATCGCCTGGATAACCTGGATTAGCTGCAGGGCTTGTGGCTGGAGGAACATCTCATTGCATTTTGTTAGTAATTAGGCTTGTGATAACCCTAGTTAGTTAAAGTATCAAGCCATACTTATTGCTTGGCCGTGAGGTGTTGGATGAAGTTCAATCAGTCTAGCCTTGTCTTGATCATGTACAAGATTGTTACTTGACCTGATTTCTTATATTTATCTTGCCGATAAATGGTGGGAGAAACCAAGTTCCGTTCAGACGAAGGGTTACAACCCCGGTCCTTGTTTGGTTTACGGGTTGTAACCTGGCTATCTGAATAGTCCCATGGTTATCTCATCGTTTATCATCCTGTCATGCTTTTTCTAACATGTCCTGTCTTTTAGTGATTCTATACAAGATTGTTTTCTTTATATTCACCTGTTATGCTCCTTCTTGAATTACTATCTTTATTTATTTAACTATATTCTTGTGCTAATTGCTGGTTTTAGTTCTTAAGTGAAGCCTCTTTTGTGGCACTTGCTCTTTCTGAGGTCTGACCCAGCTGGTTTTGTATGGCCAGATACCGGAGCAGCACCAAAGGATCTCTCTGCTTTCCCCCCGATGGTGGTCACCAGGCGTAACCAGGGCATCGAGTGGGTTTCTTTTTGTTCTCCCCTGTAGTATTGTAAATTATTCTTTTGAGGCGTTTAGCCGACGAACAAGTGTTAGCTCGATTGCAGCTTTACTGATTTTCTGCCTACGGGCTGTAACATGATTGACAAGCCCCGGGGGTTGATCATGTATGACTGAACTCTTGTTAGTCCTCACCTTTTGTAGCGACTAGCTTCATGATCATTCTGAATATGTAATGTATGGGACGCCTTACTATTGTGTATTTGGTGATCTGACATCTAGTAATTATTATTAGTTGGTTGAGATTGAGACAATAGGCTATTTTATACCTTAAGAGACTGATGGATTGTAGTGAAACCCTCACATATCTAGACAGCCGTGACAGTATAGCGGCGTGGATTCCACTCCGTTATACGTAGCTGGCTATGTACGCCCCCGCTCTCCAGTATTCTGGTTCTGGGGCGTGACATGTAGTAACCTTATTTCCTCAAATTTTGAATGAGAATCATATGGGCAAATGTTTGCATATTGTATTTGTTGCAAGTGTTAATACAAATGTCTGATATTCTATATTGTAGATAATATGGTGTATGGTGTCACACAGAAGATCATATTACAGTTTCTTATGGAGTATATAAATAGTTCACAACCTAGATGGACTTGGACAATATATTGGAAAGGTTGTAGTATAATCTGGTATTAGTCTATCTTGACTATAGGTTTACACTAGTACACTTTGTGTGTATTGAACATGACCACTTGAGGTTGTTCTCTTTGTACTGACTACATAAGAGAACAAACACCTCTGTTATTATGGATGCTTGTGCTCTTAATCCGGATATAATAACGGACATGTATATGCAGTGTGCATTACTTTGACTCATAAAAGAGTGAGATTCATTATGGATCAACAACCTCTATGAATTGGGTAATAACATTGTATGTATGATGGGCCGTTGATTATAAATGGAATCCATGTCCCGAAACATAGGGTTGATGATGTCCTCTTAAGGAGCTCATAAGGATTGTCATGTAAACCCTGCAGGTGGAATATATCCGACATGACAAATAAAGTTGAGCGGTACTACATAAGGATAAAAGATGTCGAATCAATATAGTTGTCAGTAACTTGATTTGATCGACGGACATACGATATCTTAACATGGGGAGCCAAACGAGCATACAATAAAAGGAGCCCACAAATATAATTTGGGATTAGGAAGGTAGTGCAACAATAGCTCATTAGTGGACCGAGCTATTGTTAATGGGCCTGGATTGTGTGTTCAGGCTGAACACGGGATATCCAGATCCGTTAGGAGGCCTAACCCTAATTTCTCCTCATGGTCCCTGCCGTAGCCTATATATTTCCTCTATTCTCTGGCCGCCATAATAGATCAGAAATCTAAAACTTTCTTTAAATTCGTGATTCACGTAAGGAGAGAAAGAGAGGGCTGCCAAGGAGAAGAAAAGGTTGGAAGATCGTCGCCCACACGACTCCAACTCGAGGAAGGAATACGTGCGAAGATCTTGGGGTCGTCCGCTCGAGATTGCCAGAAATTACTTGTCTTTTTTTTTTTCCGCCGCAGCCGCAGGTATAATTCGTGAACCCTAGTTTCCGTATGAAGGGTTAGAACGTATTAATCTATTTAACTTTCTATCGATCAATACGCACACCAAAGGAAGGGTCTGGGAATCCCCAGTTCCATCAGGCAGCACCACGACCCAAGGAAGAGTATTCCTTTGATGACGACGACGTCATGAGCATCTTCGATTGCTTGATCATAGGTAATAAGCTTCAACTGCCAGAGATCAAACGACCAAACGAAGTCGGTAAGACTGACAATCCTAAGTATTATATGTATCACAGGTTTTTGGGTCATCCAACTAGGGCATGCTACGTACTCAAAGGAAGATCTAAGAGCTGGTCAACGCCAAAGCAATTACTCTTCGAAAAGACGAAAAGACGATGACAACCAACGTCGTCCCTCTACAATTTGGAGACTTTGCTCTCAGCTAGTCCCTGATGGTGTTGTTCCGATACCTAAGGCAACTATGGAGATCGTCAACCTACTGCCGGCACGAAGTGACGACTTAGTGCCACTGTCAACAGCCAAAGGCAAAATCATGTGGGTTCATCAGACCTCATCGTCGAATTCGAACAAACAGCAACTGTCACTTCTCAAGTCAAAAAAGTCGGCTAAGTATAAATCATGCAACATGACCTCAAGTGAGCACTCCTCACTTGATGGTCGTGTTCCCTCTTTGAAAGCTACTTTTATTCCAGCAGGATCCACGTCTTCATCTTCAGAGACTGTCCCGCAGACGTCAGAAGTCAACTACCAACCTGAATTTCATCGATACAGTCAGCAATCTTGTGAGCTGATGATAAAGATAGGATATGATTTTCAGAAAGCACCAGGTTTGAATAGTGGATAGGGGTCTCCCATACCTCTATCTCTACAACTTCAAGATAGAAGGTCTCAGATCGACCTGGGATTTGGGATAGATCATATGTTCCTCATCAAAGAAAGAAGTCCTCCAAAGGTAGGGCACGAGTGAAGACCTATAACATGGTTTCTCTCTCTCCTGCTTTAGAAGAAGAAGTATTGACCGATACTAGATCCTTAAGACTCTACCTCAGAGACTACTCAGATGGTCAAGAGAAAAGTTGTCGATCCTCCTCCTGCTCCTGATGCTCTTCCAATATCAGCTCTACCAACTGATTCAGGTCCTTCTAAACTGACAACAGCTGATAAAGGCAAGCAGCAGGTTTGCTTTGACAAGAACCTGAAGAAGACTCCACTATGGTCTTCAAAAGCCATATAACTTTGACATACTGGCTCAATTAGCCAACACTCTGATAAGACTATCAATCATCGAGCTCCTTCATCTCTCTAAAGAACTCGAGAAATATTAAGCGAAGCTTTGATGCAAGTCGATGCTTGTCTCGCACATCTGAAGAAGTCAGACGAAGAGCCTATGGCATGCCCTCAATGTCATAGTGTGATGGAAATAATGCCAAACATCACCTTCACCCAAGGTGACATGCTGTTAGAAGATAATCGGCACGACTGACCTCTTTATTTCATTGGGTATGTTGACACAATGAAGGTTGATCGCATTCTTATCGATCTCTGGTCTGCACTCAGTATAATCCGAAAAACTTTACTGGATTCTCTGAAGATTCCAGTCTATAGCCTCTCAGCGACAGTGACACTATTCTTGGGTTCAATTCTGGGAAGAGTAAGCCGCTGGGAAAGATTCGCTTGAGAGTCCATATCAGCGATCTTCGTACGAAAACTATGCTATGTGATTGACAATCAAGTCTCCATATCTACTATTAGGAAGGTCGTGGTTGCATGAACATAACATTGTGCCATCTACTCTCCACTAGTGCTTTAAGTACGTGGACGATAACAGAGAAATCAAGAAAGAAGTTGCTGATCTCAATCCTTTTCGAGGTGTCGAGGCCTATTATACGGACTCCAGAATGTACAAAAAAGATACATGAAGGTCGTGTTGGCTATGGACATAGAGGTAGACCAGAAAGACAACCTAGATGAAGTCTTGGTAATTCCAGTTAAAGGATGCACTTCTCGTCCTTCATCTTTTCAGATGTTAACCATCAATCTCGCCCCTTCTATCAAGAAAGTGGAGCAAAGGAAGCTCACCTCTTCTGAGCCTCTTTATTGACCTTCGTTGTAACAAGCCTACTACTTCTCTTTCTCCTCCTCTTATCATCGACCTGACAATGTCTTCAGCCAGGTCGAAAATGCTGTTATAACTGTTAAGCAGTGAAAGAGATCAATAAAGCAATGTCTCATTCGCAGTATACTGATGTCACTTTTTACGCACAATGTTACTTAGAAATTCTGGATAATTTCAAACCTCTCACCCTAGGAGTAATTCAGTCTTTCCAGGATGAGATATCATTCAGTACAAAATTCATTCTTCGTAGTTCCTCCTCGGACCGTGTAGTACCCCGTCCTGGTCAGTCATCGAAGGAATCGAAACGCCGATGTCGTTCGAACTTAGCCACACAATGGCTGCTCGAAGACTTGCTCGGTCGAGGTCCTCGCTCAGGTAGGGTAGTTTTCGATAAACTTGCCTCATCTTAGCCTTCACATAATAAATTGTATGTTTTCAACTTGCACAAGTTAGGCTTGATAATAAAAGAGACGCATCCACATAGCTAAGGGAATAATCCCGACGGATCGAAAGGTATTAGAACATGAAAAAAGGTCCCATAGTCTGCTTAGAAGTTTGCTCAACGTACTTTTAAAATGACACTCGATCCTTCGTCCCGTGGCTTGCGAGAAGAAGTTGGCCTAAGTTGCTAAGTTGCCACAATGCTCGAACTAGCCTAAGTTATAGGTGTCGCCCGCGTATATACTTGAAAAGCATGCATGGTCCCGTCATCTAAGGCTTCGCATAGCCTTCGCATGTTCCATGGTTTAAGTCGTATTGCACGGCTTGTGGCTTAAGTCTAGGCATCCAAGAACTTGGTTGTTCAAGTAGAACGTGCACGATACGTTCTCTTGATGCGAGGCTTGGCGTAGCCTTTGCTAGTCAAGTCGTTGCCCGAATAAGTTAGAAAGGAATTTTACTGGCTATCGAAGTCATAGCAAGCACTGTCCTCTGTTATCTGCGGTTGTCAAGTCACATAGTCCTACGAGAACAAGGCTCGTCATATAAAGTATATGACTTGAGCGATAGTGTTGCCTAGAGAACATGTCTCTAAGGCACGAGCCACGGTTGGTTTAGTGAACAGTATGCCACGGATAAGGAAGTCACGAAATCGGTCCCGCTACTTGGGAGTCTCGAAAGAAAGCACACAAGATTGGTCCCACTACTTGGAGTCTCGATAAGGAAGCACACGAGATCGGTCCCGCTACTTGGGAGTCTCAATAAGTCTCGATAAGGAAGCATACGAGATCGGTTCCGCTACTTGGGAGTCTCGATAAGGAAGCACACAGAGCGGTCCCCTACTTGGGAGTCCCGATAAGTCACACAGATCGGTCCCGCTACTTGGGAGTCTCGATAAGTCTCGATAAAGAAGTGTACGAGATCGGTCCCGCTACTTGGGAGTCTCAATAAGGAAGTCCACGCGACTTGTTGTCGTCGAGATCGGTCCCGCTATTGGGAGTCTTGATAGAAAGTTGGAAAGCATGGTCATGACTCATGAATAGGAAGAACTTGGTAGATCGAGTTGAGTCTTGCATGGTCATTGGACAATTACGCAAAAGTAAAATTTCTCGAACGATCCCGGGGCGCCGGGTTCGTGTCGGCCAAGGAGAATTACAGATATTGTACGGCCTTCATCGACGGTACGACTTTATTAAGTGAACCGTTACAATATAGGCTGCGGGTCATTCGGTGGGAGCTCGTACCTCGCCACGCGGATGGTCACTGTATGCAAAGATCCAAGATAGTTTGACATTTGTAGTGACCACTCATATAGATGTGTCGACATAAGAGCGCTATCCGCGTGTATGCCTTTGGATTAAGTCGCGTACTAGCAGGTTACGAGTTTGGTAACGAGTTATGCTTAGAGCAAGCGCTAACCTTAAATCGGCACGAGTTAGGTGTGCACGGTTGCAGCACCATTCTAGAGCCTAAGAGTTGGCTATAACAAGGACACGTGCTTCGGCATGAATGTGGCATCATCTCGAGTTAAGTCATGAAGGGCCGTAAGACAAGTTGGTTAAGTCGGGTTGATCCTTGGGAGGCACGACCTCGATCTTAAGGCATGAGCAAGTCTTGGCACGATCGAGTTTGCATAAGTTTCTACTCGGCGAGGCACTGCCTCGAATATATTGAAGTCACGAATAGAGTGTAGCATGACCCTGTCGTTGCGTTGCCAAGTATAGCCAAGATGTCCTTGTCTAAAATTGATTCTAAGGCAAGACTAGCAAGACAATCAAAAAAGGATTAAGCTGCACAAAGTAAATGAACGTAATTTTTGTATGGGTGGGCGAGGAGCTCACTCCACCAGTGCAGTTGAGTACTGACACCCACATAGTATGGGTCATTCGGTGGGAGCTCGTGGCATGAAGCTCGCTTGGATGCGTCGTGGCACAGAGTTCCTTGGCGATTTGAAGCATGCTGCCACATGGAGTCAAGACTTATAAGACATATATATATACATTGTCTTCTGAAGCATCTGCTGCTCAAGCATTATCGAGAGATGAGAGAGAGCAGAGTGACTTGTAGAATGAGAGAAAAGTGAGCTTGAGAGACTTGTAATCATGGTCTTGTGCCCATTGTAATCTTATTGTTCAATATCAATAAAAGAACTTTTGAATAACTTGTGTTTTGTTCTAAATTTTTGCTGCATGTTCATGTTCATGTTTCTGCTTGGACTTCTGTGCGACACCCCGTCGCAGTCGCTGTAATCGGCCATTATAAACTGTCTTGCACGAGCGCAATCTAGGCTCGTGCGGCATCACGCCTTAGCGAGGATGATCTCTCCTACGAGAGCGGGGAGTGACAGACCGGTTATGGGTATCCAATTCTCTTCAGCAAAGGATATAACCAAAAGACAATAATCGATAGTGATTCTAAAAGTGACGATCGTGGAAGAATGCAACTAGTCGTTATAGTTAACAATCCAAGAACATCTCTAAGAAATGGTTGCAATTTCATATTCAAACTTAATGGAGGTAAAGTTAGACAAACTCCTATTCGACTACCTGTCCCGAAAAAAAAGTCATTACTATATTAAAACAAGACTAGACATGGATTAGGCTATACTACCCGATCACAACCCCAGACAAATCTGAATAAGATAAGAGATACGATCTCACTTCTCCGATTCTTTCTCATGGGACTTAGACACCAGTATAGGGGATATCCATCAACTGACTCTATCTGTCAATATGGTGACGGCTAAATTCCCAGAAAAGATGATGAATTTATCGAGACTTATGAGAATGAACCTTGGGCACAAAAGATGGATACTTACTAAGAACTTCGCTTTGAACATCGTGAACCACCCACTGAAGACGAACTAATCCAGATCACCGTCGGAGACGAAGCTTCTCCAAGGCCAATCATTATCAGCAAGAGACTCCCTAAGGCAGACAAACAAGACTTGATCCATCTCATTAAAGAGTACATTGACGTATTTGCCTGGAGCTATGAAGATACCCGGACTAGATCCTCAGATTGCTACTCATAAGCTCAACACTTTACCAAATGCCAAGCATGTTAACAACAACAACGACAATTTTGACCTGATATGGTGGACACTGTAGAAGATGAAGTCAAGAAGCTCATCGTCTGCGGCTTTGTTAGGGAGGAACAACATCCCGACTGGGTAGCTAATGTCGTCCCGGTTATGAAGAAGACATGGAAAGTTTGAATCTACATCGACTTCAGAGACCTCAATACAGCTTGTCCCAAAGATGAGTTTTCTCTTCCAATCACCGATGTCATGATCGATAACACCTGCAGGTTCGAGCGAATGTCTTTTATGGACGATTTCTCGGGGTATAATTCGATCAAGATAAATCCTGAAGACGAAAAACATACGTCCTTCCGTACTCCTCTGGGAGTTTACTGCTACAGTTATGTTGTTCGGTCTCAGGAATACTAGTACCACCTATCAGCGGGCTATGAGTACAATTTTTCGTGAATATTTACGAAAAATAGTCGAATGCTATGTCGACGATATTGCTATCAAAAGTCGCTCAAAGGAAGTTTATATCCAAGACCTAAAGACTATCTTCGATCTAATGCATCAATATCAACTCAAAATGAATCCTACCAAGTCATTCATGGGTGTCTCTAGTGGCAAATTTCTCAAATTCGTTATTACCTCTAAGGGTATACACGTTGACCCCGATAAAGTCGAAGCCATTCAAGAGATGCATCCTCCATGTAATCTAAAAGAGCTATGAGGATTCCGAAGACGACTTGCCTATATCAGGAGATTCATCTCAAATCTCTCTGGATGTTGCAGATCGTTCACTCAATTAATGAAGAAAGATGTATCTTTCGTTTGGACTGATGAATGCTAGCAAGCATTGAAGACATTAAGCGATATTTGATGAACCCTCCAGTCTTAGTTCCTTCCATCACAGGAATTCCCTTCTTGATGTATGTTCGAGCAATGGATCATTCTCTCAGTGCCCTTCTAGCCCAAAAGAACAACGAGGGCCATGAGCAAGCAAGCAATCTATTATCTCAACCGTATAATGATTGTTGTTGAACACCGATACAGTCCGATAGAAAAAAATGCTTAGCCTTGATGTTTGCCATCCAGAAGGCGCATCATTACATCACAGGCCAAACTGTCCATGTCATCTCCAGAGTCAATCCTCTGCGAGTACTGATAAAAAAGCCTAGTACACTTAATTCTAGACTTGCTACATGGGTTGTGCTACTAGCACAGTATGATATGGTCTATGTTCCACAAAAGTCTGTCAAGGGTCAAGCCTTAGCTGACTTCTTAGCTGCTCATCCAATTCCTGAGATTTCAAAACTCTACAACAAAATTTGTGATGTAATTCTAGAGTCTAACACGACTTCAGAAGGAATACTCGCTTGGCATCTATTCTTTGATGGTGCATCTAGAATCTGACCCAACGGTATCATTATTGCTGGAGTAGGGATTATCCTTGATCCCCAGAAGGGCTAATCATTCAAAGAGCCTATTCTCTAGATGAGCTATATTCTAATAATGTTGTCGAACACAATGCTTTGCTCATCGGTCTCCAGTTAGCTAAACATCTGGATATCGACTATCTTCAAGTATACGGAGACTCTAAACTGATCGCCAATCATGTTAGAGGTACGTATGAGGTCCGGTACCAAGATCTCATCCCCTACCAAGAAGCACCAGTTAAACTTGCTATATCGTTCAAAGATTTCTTTATTGAGCATGTATCGAGCGTGCAATATAGAAGCTGATGCACTCGCTAATATAGCAACAGTGCTAGCTGTTCCTGTGAAAATGCAATAGTTAATCTTCATTGACAATCGAGAATTATTTTGTGTATAAATTATTTGAATATGAATTTAGTAATACGGTCGAGATTTGTACTACCAGTAAAGATTGAAGGACTCTCTTTATCGACTTTGCAGTACATGACATCCTGCCAGAAGATCCTAAAAAGCAACGATAATTCGTCGTCGATCACTTCGATTCTATTACAATCACTCATCCAAGACACTTTATCGTTGATCTTTTGACGGCATGCTCCTACGTTGCCTCGCAGGTGATAAGGCAAAACAGATATTACGTAAAGCTTACGATGGTGTCTGCGGTGCACATCAGCCTAGTCCTAAGCTACAAGGCCATATTAGATGCATGGGGTACTATTGGCCCACCATGGTGGCAGATGTAGTCGATGCAAGGAATGCAGAGCATGTCAAATCTATGCAGATTTTATCTACCAACTGTCAGAATTCT
This sequence comes from Iris pallida, assembly GCA_029216955.1. Classification (NCBI taxonomy): domain Eukaryota; kingdom Viridiplantae; phylum Streptophyta; class Magnoliopsida; order Asparagales; family Iridaceae; genus Iris; species Iris pallida. Next base: position 5,365 of record JANAVB010011677.1, on the reverse strand, counting down.
TACATCCAACTGCAGCATCGTGGCCCTTCGAAGCCTGGGGCATGGATGTCATTGGTCCTATCAATCCACCATTATCTCGAAGACATCAGTTCATCTTAGCTATAATCAATTATTTCTAAAAATAGGCAAAAGCTATTTCTTTAGCTGAAGTCAAGACAAGCAGTGCCATCAACTTCTGATTTATCGATTCAGAGTTTCTCGAAGAATCATTCGTGACAATAGGCCTCATTTCGTGAGTCAAGCATCCACTCGATTCTGTATTGACACTCGAATCAACAACATTGCTTCTACAACTTATAATCCCACAACCAATGGTTTAGCAGAAGCATTCAACAAGACAATCATTAAGCTTCTCAAGAAGTTCATTTTGCCAATAAACGTAACTGGAGCGAAAAGCTTGGAGAATGCCTATGGGCGTATCGCACTACTGTACATACCCCGACTGGCTATACACCCTTCTCTCTAGTACGGGTGCGAAGATGTGTTACCATTGGAGATTTAAATTCCATCCCTACGGATAGCTATCACTAATGAACTAACAGTAAAAAATAATGATGTCTTCGACTTCAAGAACTTGAAGCGCTCAATGAGAAACGGTTGCAAGCTAAACAACACATTAAGCTATATCAGGGCCGCATCTCGAAAGCTTTCAACCGTAAAGTCAAAGTATGAACTTTTCAAAAAGGGAAACTAGTTCTTACCGTCAGATCCTATGACTATGACACACATGAGTAAAGGCCAGTTTGAGCCAAAATGGGAGGGTCTCTATGTCATAAGTAAAGTCTTCTCTTACGGAGCTTACCAGCTGACAGGGACGGATGGTCAAATAACAATGATGCCTATCAATCGCAAATTCCTAAAAAATATCATGTTTGAAAGCATGTATTATCGTTTCTAACATACACAATCCTCTAATTATTTTATTCACTTTTTCGTGAATAAACCCGTAGATAATAAGTCCACAAAAATCTATAGTGGAGTCCAACCCAGACCTTATGGTACATCCTTAAAAGATTAACTCATAATATCTATCATAAAATATTATCACAATCTTATCTTTTGAAACCCAACCGTTTTAGAAGATATATTATTCTTGATCCCTAGTTGGTTTAAGAATAATCTATAGATATATGAATTCATGTCCACCTTACCGCTGGATTCCATTATCTGTATCGATGACTTGTCACGTCCACATTAACTCTGATAAGTCATCCCAAAAATAACTTTACATCAAGCTATATTCTATCATGTCTAGGACCTCTGAACAAATATAATTAGTGATACTATTTTCAAGAAATACACCACGTACAGTACCTCTGAATATTTTTTACACTTCTATCTATTGCTTGTGTCTCAAACAGATACATAAAGTAATAGAATCATAAAACAACAACTTTTTCATTTCATTTCATTTCAATCTCAAGAGCATAAACTATTACATTATTCAAAGATGTGATAAACATCGTTCAAAAGATTATTACATTCATTTCATTCTTGGAAAGACTCATTGGGGAGGTGGAGTGCTGAGGTCGGAAATCATCATCTTCAAAACTTCAACTCGTTCCACCCTGGTACTAATAACCCGCTCCCTGGCCAAGTTCCTCATGAACTCTTCAGTTAATGGCTGCATCGAAAGGATATGATGTCACACCCCGACCCGAAATCACCCGAATTATCGTCCTTGCAGGGGGCGTGATTCCGTACGAGCCTAAAGTTGCGCTCGTGCAAGGCAAGATGACAAGTTCTCAAATGGTTATCTTTTGATTCGATAATAACAACGAAAGGAAACAGAGTATACGAAACAATTCCCTTTATTGATATTCGAAACTGAGATTACAATGGCTTTCGATAGCCTAACAATACATGCTAGATTGGCTACAACACTCAGGTTCTCTTTGCCCAAAGGATTTTACCGTTCCATACATCATGCCTTTATATCTCGGCCGCATCAATCCTGTTGCATAGTCCGAGCGTCAATGCGACTGCACGCTTCAATATGCTTCGGCATTCCAAGCCTCGACATGTTTAAGCAATGCTTCGCCGCGAGCCTTCTATTCCCTGCACCCTGCATGAAGCTGGTGGGGGATCAGTACGTTCGTCCTCGCATGTACTAAAGCAAAGATCATCTTTCCAAACCGACATTGTAATATTTATGTTGAATCATGCAACTTAGCTTATGATCTTGCTATGTTTCCTTAGGGTCAATTTTATGGCATCTTCGAAAGCGTAAAGCATGGCAAGCATGTTATTCGATTTGCATAAGTAAACAAACAAGCAATCTCGTGTTGTTCCGTGACTTCTTACCAAGTCGACGCATTCGCCCTTGCATCCCTTGCACTGATGCAAGGTGAATACCACATTCCTTCCCTGTCATGTTATATGTGCATCTCTAAGCAGGATCTATATGCGGGACACATATGTGCCTACACTTTCAATCCATCGTCCTTAACTATATGAAGGTCGTGGGCGTATCCGCGCCGAAATGGACTAAAGGAGTTCTCTTTTATTTTTTCCTTACTTTCTTTCTCTTCTTCTTTCTCTTTCATGTTTGGGTAGCCCGGCATTTCACGGATTGGGTTGCTATCCCAACTACCGAAACTTACCGCATGCCTACCATCATTTGCGGCTTTTTATATTTACGACCGAGTGCTAATCGGACTTCGCAGATGTACGCCTATCAAAGATTACATCCCTCCTAGGCCGAACGGTGCCGGTGCCCCGGTGCGCCCGTTCGGAGGGATCGTTCCGTGAAGGAAGATATCATCACAATTATCTTAAGTCCATTCCATTCGACATGCAACACATATCATTGAAACAACCAAGCATAGCCTTGAGTCCAAGACTCAGACTATCAACTCGTATTTCTTCCGTTAACTTTCTATGTCTCACTTTTCATACTTCGTTTCAATGATTCAATGGCATCGTGCCTCAACTCAATGCTCGTCAACCGAACGACCGAAGGTCATGAACACCTTTCGAGGCATTATGTCATTCCCTACAGTTCGCCACATTCATGCCACAACTGTATTCTTTCGCAACGAAGCCATTTTTTATTATCTCTAACTTAGTGTTTGATATCGGGGCTGCGCGCTAGGGCGCTCGCCTATTGTTTTTCAATTCTAGCCGTCTAACTCGTGCAGCAAAGGCACGGTATGGTTCGTGCACTAAGGCACTCGCCGAGTACAGTTATCCCATATTCTTATGGCTTGCGCATTGAGGCGCTCGCCTTTGCGATATCCATATTCCATAGCGACTCGTGCAATGATGCATGTTTCATTTCAATTGTTCTAACTTAGTGTTCGACTCACACTATAATTTATCTCCGATCGGACCACGCCCGTGGCGTCGATAGGTTAACTTTTAGCATACAATAATATATTTGACTTATCGAATAAAGGAGTAAAAAGAAGTCAATCTCCTACCTTGAGTCGAACGCCTTCGTCGTTTCGCCGAACCGATGCGGCTCGATTTCATAACTTTGTTGTACGGCCACTCTCCTGACTTAGCCATCGAGCATTCGTGCTTCATTGAATCATACGTCCGATTTGCCTTAGCGTGCCAAGTCTCAGCCCGTCGCAAGGCGACGATTTGATTTCGCGGACCCCTTACTAAATATTGCAAAAGATCGACCTCTAAATTTTTTCGTTTAAAGTATAACCTGCACACGAAACCAACTAATCAATACTTGCATCGATTCGAACTTGCGCCTTGGTCGATTCGATTTCTTAGAATCTTCGAGCCGATTCAATGCACTCATCCTTCGGGGCAACGCGGCGCTTCGCATCGATTCACTCGATGCATTCTTCGGGACAAAGCAACTCTCGCATCGACTTAGTTCGATGCATAACTGGGTCAACGTAACTTTGTATCGATTCGCATCGATACATTTTATTCGGTCCATGCGACTCGTTGAGTCAACGCTTCAGCGTAATGCGCCGTGCGGTGCGGGGCATTACAGAATATACCACTCAAAACAAGGTTCGTCCTCGAACCAAACCAACACTCCGACTAAGTATTTTATAGATCATTTCACAATCTCGTCCCACCAACGTTGTTCAGTTTCACACTATCTCGCAAGATTTTCACTAACATTTCAAAGTCATCCCTGCAGTTCAATTTGAATTTTGTATACAACTCGATTGGATCCAACCTATATTCAAGGCATTCCGAAGATATATGTATTTCGACCAAGCCCAGTCGTAGCAAATTGGAACAAAGCTGACAGGTAAATTTCAATCCTATGCTTGCCATCTCGTACTCTCGATCAGACTTATCCTTAGCAACCGTTCTTAAAATTTCATCGTATATGCATATTGATACAACGCAATCATCCAACAAAAGTCAAGGCACACGATGCGTTTCAAAAATCGTATTTCTCATTCGTATGTTTCATTGGGACTATCAATTCTATGCGTCGCATCGAGCCGTCGCGCATCCGATCGCAATGATCCTTCGCAATGCCTTGCATTCGAAGTCGCCACCCAACTATTCTCGAAGTCGGCTATACAACATCTCAATACGATTTCTTTACCAACATTCGGGACTACGCCAGCTAGCTTACTTACCTAGACCCGTGCTTAACTTCTTTCGGTTGCAAGTTTAAATTGACATTGCACAAAGGCCACAATCTATCCGACTCAAAAGTTTACATCAAGGCGACGGTGCTCAAGACAACGATCGCCTTGACACGAGTCTCTACGATGCATCTTACATCCGATTTCCTAACGAGTAGGAATTCACTAGCCAAATTTCCAACTTATCCGTCTCGCAACATCGAACATAATTTCGATTCACGTAAGCTCAATTGCAAGGTGAATCCGAATCTAACAACATGACTCGTAAGCCTTCCCTTATCATTCCCTCTCGTGCATAGCGCGTTTCTCGCACTCGCTGTCCGAATCACCAAGTTCGTTGGTGAATTTCTCGTTTGATCGTCGACCAACATAACCATTCAAGTATTCATCCGACGAATACTCAAATCTAGCTACATCATTCTCGATCGAAAGCGTTCCAACAATTCTCGATCGCCTAGATTATCGTCAACACGCACGTGTATATTATTATCGGTGCAATCTCATATGCGATATCGCATGGGTCATCTTACGGTCTGCAGCATTCAATTTGATTTGGCGGTCAAGTCTTCTAGGGTCAGCTGCCCGAAGCTATGCTCGATAATTGTGATCATCACCGAAGGACAGTTTAATACGAACCATGCTTATCTTATTTCGGAGCCAAATCACGTTACGACGATTCTATGCGACTACCCAATCCCGGACAAAACCATTTCTATCGGCGCAACTGATGCACAACTACTCCGAGTCAAGTCATGCACTACCGTCAATGATTTTGCATTTTACGAAGCATC
>JANAVB010011676.1:0-26668 GCA_029216955.1 Iris pallida | reverse complement strand
GCGTCGTGCACAGGTGCATGCGTGTCGTGCACCCGACACAGGACACTTCGTGTCTCGTGCTCATGTCAGTGGATGAACCTAGGGTAGACCTAGGTGTGTGTCACCCTGGTTCATGTCAATACGTGTCGTGTCCAGAGGTGTAGGGCTGTGTCAGTGCGTGTTTACACAGTGTGCACAGTCAGGGAAAAACCCGTGCACGGTCGATTTCTCATCAACCAGTGCACGAAGTCCCACGAAACTTGGGGAACGTGATGTCAGGAGGTGCCCCAACGTTCCCTCAAAGTTTCGTGTCAAGGAAATACGTGTCGTGTCCTGTGGAGACCCCGAGATGCAGGGGATCCCCCAGGCCGCGCGCGAGCGTGTGCAGCACACGTGTATGCGTGTCCAAAATGACACGACACGAGCACGAAACAATCTCAATCCAATAAAATCTTGTAAGCGACTTCAAAACGAAATTTCCCATTAAGAAATTATTCAAAAATAACACAAAATTATCCACAGTGGCATTTCCACAAACACGTTGCATAGTTCACTGATACGTGTCCTGTTTGGACACGAAAGGACACGAAAACCTAGGGTTTCCTATTCCTACTGTTAGGTTAGGTCTAGGGCTCCCTATTGATGCAAAAATCTCAGGATTCTATGGTATGGATAGAGAGTTACCTCAATGAATCAAAACTCTCAAAAGCTTTAATGAGTGATGTTCTCCTTGATGGTGTGAAACTCCTCCAAATTGTTAGAAAACTGAGAACAACCAATTCCAACAGCAAGAAAACAATAATTAGAACCTATTGCAACTTGTTTGGATTGAAAAGGAGGAAAAAATGGATTTTCTAGGGATTTTTGAACATGGGGACTCACCTCTTTCTTCTCTTGCAATAAATTTCTAAGGAAGAGGCTAGCCCTAGATTTTAGGAGAGATTAAATAGTAGGGGAATCCCTAGGTTGGCTAGACAAAATGTTAGGGTTGCTAAATTTGGGCTTTGGGCCAAGTCACATAGGCTATGGCTAAGTTGTTTTATTAAATGGTTAGAACCATAAGTCATGACTTATGAAGTTTTAAGCCATATTAGCCTAAACAACTCCAAATCACTCCTAACTAGTTCCAATGACTTAAACCTCATTAAATTAGTCAAACCAAGGTTACTTAACCTAACTAAGTGGCCTTAACCTAGATTAGTCACTAGGTTAGTCTTCTAGTCAACACAAGTCAAAGTCAACTATAGGCCCAAAATCAATTATCCTAAAAATTACCAAAAAATCACCAAAAATCATATTAATTCTAATAAATCATAATAATACATAATAATTCCAAAATTCCCAAAATTTGAAAAATGACCAAAATACCCCCAAGCTAGAAAAGTGGTAGTGACAAATCTACCCTCCTTAAAATAATTTCGTCCTCGAAATTAAAGGCGAAACTAAACTTCTGAGAAGGATAGAAAAGTATACCTCAAGGTCCAAAAAGATAGGGGTACCGCTCGCGCATCTCATCCTCCCGCTCCCAGGTCGACTCTCCTAGAGAATGATGCCTCCATGCGACGCGTACCAAGGGTATCACCTGGTTCCTCAGAACCTTCTCCCGTCGATCCAGAATCTCCACTGGCTGCTCTGGATAGCTGAGAGAAGGCCCAACCTCAATCTCTGAACGATCAAGCACATGGCTAGGGTCAGCCATGTACCGTCTCAACTGTGACACATGAAATACTTTATGGACCCCCACTAGTACAGGCGGCAAGTCTAGCCTGTATGCAACGTCACCGACTCTCCCGCTGATAACGAAAGGGCCGATAAAATGCGGGCTAAGCTTCCCGTCTCCACTGAAACGTATCGTACCACGAGTCGGAGATATCCTCAAGAAAACCTGGTCTCCGACCTAATCACAAGTAAGGTCTCAATTAATTATAATAAGCAAACATGATCAAAAATCTCAAACAAACAACCTAAATCTAATCCTACTATAATCTGTACCTCAAACTCCAACGGCCTCCGGTGGCTATCGGACCAGTGCCGATGTCTGTCCTGTGCCACACGAAGTCTGTCCCTGATGAGCTTCACCTTCTCGGCCGCATCAACAACCATCTCTGGCCCCAGTAAAGCTCACTCACCAACATCATCCCAGGATAAGGGTGTACGACACCTACGCCCGTACAGAGCCTCGAAAGGTAACATCTCAATGCTGGCCTGGTAACTATTGTTGTAGGCAAACTCCACCAAATAAAGATGATCCTCCCAGGAACCTCCAAAATCCAGGACGCACGTCCGCAGCATATCCTCAAGGGTCTGAATAGTCCGCTCTGACTGTCCGTCTGTCTGGAGGTGGTATGCAGTACTAAACTTGAGCTGAGTGCCCAAGCTGGTCTGCAGACTCCTTCAGAAAAAGGAAGTAAAACGGCTATCCCGATCTGAGACGATGCTGACCGGAACCCCGTGAATCCTGACTATCTGCCGCATATACATCTCCGCCAGCCTCTCTATAGACGTACCCACCTTGAATGGCAAGAAGTGGACCGATTTGGTCAACCTGTCAACGATGACCCAAATCGTGTCTTTTCCTCCTGGTGTACGCGGCAATCCTGATACGAAGTCCATAGTGATATGCTCCCATTTCTACTCGGGAATGGGCAGCGGCTGCAACAATCCACCGGGCCTCTGCCTCTCTGCCTTGACTTGCTGACAGACCAAGCATCTAGCTATGAAGCGAGCCACTTCCACTTTATTCCTGACCACCAAACATGCTCCCTCAGATCTCGGTACATCTTGTTGGCACCCGGGTGTATGGAGTACTGAGATCTGTGGGCCTCCTGCATAACCTGCTCTCTGAGATCTCCACTGGGCACACATAACCTGGAACCGTGCCTCAAGGCACCATCCTCTGCAAGAGAAAACTCGCCCTCCAGCAATCCTGCTCGAACCTGCTCTCGGAGACACCGCAGAGCAATATCCTCAAACTGTGCCGACTTGATCCTCTCCACCAAATCTGACTGGATCTGCATCCTCCATAGCTGCATCTGTACTCCAGGCACGATCACCTCAATCCTAAGGCTCTCCAAGTCGGCAAGCAAATGCTGATCCATGGTCAAACACATGGCTGTCGGATACCTACTCAAGGCATCGGCAACCACGTTGGCCTTTCCTGGATGATACTAAAGTACAATATCGAAGTCCTTCATCAACTCCAACCATCTGTGCTGCCTCATGTTCAACTCCTTCTGAGTGAACACATACTTTAAGCTCTTGTGATCTGTGAAGATCTCTACCCTCTCACCATACAGATAATGCTTCCACAGCTTCAGAGCAAATATCACTGCTGCCAGCTCCAGGTCGTGGGTAGGGTAGTTCTTCTCATGGGGACACAATTGCCTGGAAGCATAGGCAATCACCTTTTCGTGCTGCTGCAACACACAACCCAGCCCCTTTCCTGAAGCATCACTATAAATAGTGAAACCACCCGATCCTGAACGCAATGTCAGAATCGGAGCTGTCGTAAGCCGCTTCTTCAACTCATCAAAAGCTGCCTGACACTCCTCTGACCAAACGAACTCAGTATCCTTTCGGGTCAACCGAGTCAACGGCTCTGCAACCCGGGAGAAATCCTGCACAAATTTCTGATAGTACCCTGCCAGCCCCAGGAAACTCCTGATCTTTGCAACTGAAGTCGGCGCTGCCCATGCCTCGATTGCTACAATCTTCTTGGGGTCAACTGAGATACCATCTCCAGTCACAACGTGCCCCAAGAAGTCCACCCGTCCAAGAAAAACTCACACTTGGAGAGTTTTCCATAAAGCTGCTCCTTCCTGAGAATCTCCAGCACTATCTGCAGATGCTCCTCGTGCTCCTTCTCAGTCTTGGAATATATCAAGATATCGTCTATGAATACCACCACAAACTGATCCAGATACTGGTGGAACACCTTGTTCATAAGGTTCATAAATACTGCTGGTGCATTGGTTAGCCCAAACGGCATAACCAAAAACTCGAACTGCCTGTACCGCGTCCTGAAAGTGGTCTTGGGAATATCCTCCCTCTGCAATCAATGTTGGCGTGGTGCCTGCTCAACCAATCCATGCCTAGTACTATATCGTAGTTCGGCAATGGCATTACGAGCAGTCTCACCTCCATCTCACGGCCTCCCAAAACTACTCTCCGACCCTTACAAACATCACGTACGAGGATAATACCACCCCCGATCGTGATCTTGTAAGTCCTAGGCAACGATTCAGCTATGATACCATGTATAATCGCAAAAGATACTGATATGAAGCTATGCGAAGCACCAGAATCGAATAATACAAAAGCTGGACTGGAGTCAAGAAGAACCGAACCTGCGATCAGCTCTCCTATCGCCTCTGCATCCCCAGCTGCCATGGTGAAAGCTCGCCCTTGCTGGCCTCTCCTGGCCTGCTGCTGGTGCTGCACAAATCGCTGCTGCTGAGTCGGCAGGGCTGGTCCCCTCTGCTGGCCTGCTGCTGTCCTGGCTCCACCTCCCGGAGCTGCTCGTCCCGTGGTCAAGGTACACTCCCTCATCTGGTGATCTCCTGAGCCACATACCAGGCACTTGTCCAGCCTCTTCCTACACTCGTTCCACCCGTGCCCTGGCTTCTTGCAATAAGCACAGGTGGTGGCCTGCTGCCTCGGTGCCTGCTGTTGCACCCTCTGCTGATGCTGCACTGGCAGGTGCCTCGGCTGCTGAAACTGCTGCGGCTGGAACCTCTGCTGCTGGTGGTGCTGCTGCTGAAAGTACGGCCACTTGGCCGGTCCTCCGCTATCGCTGCCTCCCTGGGAGTCTCGCCCCCTCTTGAGCCTAAGCTCAAGATCATCCTCTGCAGCTAGTGCGTCCACCAGGATCTCCTAAAATATAGCACTGCGGGCGTTCTTGGTGTAGGACTTGACCACCTTTACCAAGCCCTTCCGGAACCTCTGGGCCTTCGTCGTCTCGGACAAGTCCTCCATAAATCTGTTCAAGCGGCAGAACTCCCCTGCGTACTCCTCCACGGACTGGCTCCCCTGGACTAGGGCCTCGAACTGGGTCTCGAGGGCTCCCAGTGCTGCGTTTGGAAAGAAATTCTCCTTGAACAGCTTCTTGAATGCTGCCCAAGTCTGTCCTGCTGTGCCGACTCTCGGGTCGGTCTGGTACCATGTACGGGCCAGATCCTGTATCATGCTGGCCGCTGCCTCTATCTGGAGCCTCGTCGGAATCTCAGCCAGCCTGAAGATCTCCTCCATATACTCGATCCACTCATCGGTATACAGGATCCCCTCTGTCCCTCGAAAGTCTCTCGGGTGCATCTTCTGGAAATCCTGGATGCCCTTCTCCCGTGGCTGGTACGGCTGCTGGACTGCTACTGGCTGAGCCACGACTCTCTCCACTGCTGTCACTGCCAGCTCAATGCCTCGAGTGAGCTCTGCCGTCTGCCTCTGCTGCTGGGTCTGCTGACCCTCCATGTACTGCCGAAAGAAGGCTAGTAGCTGCACTGCATCCACTGTCCCTGGAGGTGGCTGCTGGTAAGGATCCTCTGGGAGAACTGGGTCCTGCCTCCCTGCCGGTGGAAGCATACCCCCTGCTGCTGCTGCCGGGACCTCAATACGAGCAAAGGTGGCAGGAGCTGCAGTCCCCTGGCCCTGCTGTACTGGCTGGAAGGTAGCAGTCCCCTCCATAGCATCCTCATGAATGGTACACTGCGATCGAGTCTCTACCATCCTGAAGATAGACAAACAAGAGTATCAATTTCTGAGAAAGAAGCGAAATAATAAAGGCGGACAATTATAATTCAAAGGATCAGCTGACAAAAGGATTTTAGATGGCAATAAAAGAAATTTTCCTAAAGTGATTGAGTATCTTAAAATTTATGTCCTATATCCTACCGCAGGATGTAGTGATACTCTAATTCGAATACCACTACACTTCTAGTCTAGACCTGCATGGGCCACCACTAAAAATGTGTCACGACCCACACCCTAGAGTTAGGGCACGAGACGTGGGTACGTCCAGCCTATGCCGCAGTATCGGCGGTAGAACGCTGTCCTAGGTCACAACATCTAGCAATATAAGCTTAAACAGTTTATACTCCCCAAATGGGGGTGACATGATAAAAGTAGACTCAATCAAAACTAAGGAAGAAGAAGCACGATATGATATAAAACTCAAGGAAAAACAGATGATAACATAGCTGATAGATAGATAAATGAAACTAATGAAATGAAAGAAAATCCCAAGTACATTAGAAAGTCTAAGTGTCTAAGATAATACAAATCCTAAATCCCAAGTATCAATAAGTACAATCATCCATGAAATACTGAAATGAAAGCATCCTAGTCTAAGGGTGTGTCATCCACAGCTAGTGGGGATTACTGATGGTCCAGGTCCAACATCTCATCTAAGGTGGCACCGTAATAGGTATCCACACCAGCCTCCTCCTCGTCCTCTGTAATATTTTAACAGGTCCAGTCAGGACAGGAGCGAGCACAATACATCTCAACAGATCATAGCAGGTTAGAAAATATAGACATGCAGCAGAGTAAGATACAGGAACTGAAAGAAACATGGAATGTAAACAGAGAAAACTGTAATGGAAATAGATATACTGTAATAGAGAGCTAACTGTGGCTAGTGAGTCAGAGTACAATATAAACATGTGAATGGCATAGGAGATTCTGGGAACTATACTGTGGAGTGATTCTGGGAACTACACTACTTGGATATTATTCACATGTTTACTTCTACTCCCCCGTACCCCCAATCAATACACAAGGATCCAACCAGGTTATGTTATGATTCCATGTGAAGGCCCACAAGGGGTGATACATGGATAGCCCATAAATGGGTGATTCTGGGAATGCCCATAATGGGGTGATTCTGGGAATGCCCATAAATGGGTGATTCTAGAAAGACTCTGTGATCATGAGAGTACATGTCACAAGTGATCGAAGAATCGTGAAGCATAGTGATACACCATGTAAGTGAAACACGCAGAACATGTAGTATACGATGCTCCCTGAGGGGATAACATCTCAAGAATGGATCCATATAGTACTAATCCGCGTTACCGACGTGACAGTATCAAGTAAAGTAATCTAAAGCAGGAAAATAATTCTAACAGGATATGAAATGATCAGAGAATGTACTCACCTGGTATCCTGAATGTCCGAAGAGAATATACTGTCCGAGGAGTGGTGTCTGTCTCCTATAGAACAGTACAAGTCACAACAAGTCTAAAATAAGGAAATAGACTGCTACAATGCATCTACATGAAGTTTGGGGTCAATCTAGGCTAAAGTCAACCTTTGGTCAACTCTAGTCAACCCTAACAGTCAAACTAGGTCAATTCTAGTCTAATTAACTCAAACTAGGTCAAACGAGGCTAAACTAGGTCAATCTAGGTCACACTAGCTGAACTAGGTCTAAACAAGTCTATCCTAGTTAGAACACCATACACTAGTCTATAGGGTACTACACATGTGTATATTTTATATACACATGGCCACCCAAGGGTATCCAAGGCCATGTCATCTAAGTTATAGGCCAACTACTTAGGCAATTAGCAATACTCTAGGCTATACTTCTATGCACTCCACATATATATATCTATATACACATATATGTATATAACATAGGAATCTCAAGCACACATTCACATATTTAGATATATATATACATATTTTTTTTAGATATATATACATATATATATATATATATATATATATATATATATATATATATATATATATATATATATATATATAGAGGGGATATGTGCATCTAGGCAATGGGTGTGTGTGTATATAGGATAACAGTGCACCAGGTTTTCATGTGTGTGTGTGTGTCTAGATTAGGCATGTGTGTGTGAGTGAATGAGGGAAATGTGAGGGTTAAGTGTGTGTGTGGACTGATTTTAAACTCATGTGTGTGTGTGTATGTTCATAGCAATGTGAGTGAAAAAAACTGGGAATAAATTCCAGCCTACTGAAACTTGACAGGGGGACCCCAATCAATATACCAAAATCAAATCAAGGATCCCCCCTAAACTCCATACCAATACAATCACATTTGCATATTATCATTCATTAATTTAACAGGAAAAATGAAAACAGTTAACAAGAATTTCAGTTTTCAGGGAATTTCGAATCCAAGCAGACCCACAGTTTTTAGGTTTTGCCAGTTAGGAAAAAACTCAGTGAACATCAATTAAGATATCAAGTAACCTATTCAGTTTGAGGTTCCATTCTAATATTATTGTACTAACATTTAGGTATATATATACCTACATATATACAACCCTAAACCAAAACCAAAATCAGTTTTTGGAAAGAAAATAGGAAACAATCTCAGGTTTCCTATCAATCTACATATTTAAATCTCAGATTTGTCCAGTCCAAGTGACAGTGCCATGTAGGGAAACAATGTATCTAAGTGTCTCAGGTTTTATAGTGTGGTTAAACCCAGGGATTCAAGTTAAATGACAGTTTTAGCATTGACAGGTTTAATAACAGTTAAAACAACCAAAACCTATTCGAATCCATGAATCTCCTAGCAATTCATGAACCCAACACTTGAACAATCTAGTACACATGTAACTGAACTAATCCTGATAATTAATCATCAATAAATCAGTTAAAAGTGTAAACATAAACTCAGAAAATTGAATTAGTAACACTGTGTATCAGAAAAATAGGAAATTATAAATTGACAATTAAAAACATGTTAGGATATACAATTAATGGTTGGTAATGTACAATCAGCCTGTGCACGTGTCCCATGAAGTATTTGTGTCCCAGCAAGAGGACACAAACGTGTCCAAGGGATTAAAACGTGAAAATAGTGCACACTGACACAACAGTTTAACACTACGTCGTGCACAGGTGCACGCGTGTCGTGCACCCGACACAGGACACTTCGTGTCTCGTGCTCATGTCAGTGGATGAACCTGGGGTAGACCTAGGTGTGTGTCACCCTGGTTCGTGTCAGTACGTGTCGTGTCTAGAGTTGTAGGGCCGTGTCAGTACGTGTTTACACAGTGCGCACAGTCAGGGAAAAACTCGTACACGGTCGATTTCTCATCAACCAGTGCACGAAGTCCCACGAAACTTGGGGAACGTGATGTCAGGAGGTGCCCCAACGTTCCCTCAAAGTTTTGTGTCAAGGAAATACGTGTCGTGTCCTGTGGAGACCCCGAGATGCAGGGGATCCCCCAGGCCGCGCACGAGCGTGTGCAGCACACGTGCACGCGTGTCCAAAATGACACGACACGAGCACGAAACAATCTCAGTCCAATAAAATCTTGTAAGCGACATCAAAACAAAATTTCCCATTCAGAAATTATTCGAAAATAACACAAAATAATCCACAGTGGCATTTCCACAAACACGTTGCATAGTTCACTGATACGTGTCCTATTTGGACACGAAAGGACATGAAAACCTAGGGTTTCCTATTCCTACTGTTAGGTTAGGTCTAGGGCTCCCTATTGATGAAAAAATCTCAGGATTCTATGGTGTGGATAGAGAGTTACCTCAATAAATCAAAACTCTCAAAAAGCTTTAATGAGTGATGTTCTCCTTGATGGTGAAACTCCTCCAAATTGTTAGAAAACTGATAACAACCAATTCCAACAGCAAAAAAACAATAATTAGAACCTATTGCAACTTGTTTGGATTAAAAAGGAGGAAAAATAGATTTTCTAGGGATTTTTGAACATGGGGACTCACCTCTTTCTTCTCTTGCAATAAATTCCTAAGGAAGAGGCTAGCCCTAGATTTTAGGAGAGATTAAATAGTGGGGGAATCCCTAGGTTGGCTGGACAAAATGTTAGGGTTGCTAATTTTGGGCTTTGGGCCAAGTCACATAGGCTATGGCTAAGTTGTTTTATTAAATGGTTAGAACCATAAGTCATGACTTATGAAGTTTTAAGCCATATTAGCCTAAACAACTCCAAATCACTCCTAACTAGTTCCAATGACTTAAACCTCATTAAATTAGTCATACCAAGGTTACTTAACCTAACTAAGTGGCCATAACCTAGATTAGTCACTAGGTTAGTCTTCTAGTCAACACAAGTCAAAGTCAACTATAGGCCCAAAATCAATTATCCTAAAAATCACCAAAAAATCACCAAAAATCATATTAATTCTAATAAATCATAATAATACATAATAATTCCTAAAATTCCCAAAATTTGAAAAATGACCAAAATACCCCCAAGCTAGAAAAGTGGTAGTGACAGACGCCTCCATCGCTACCTCCGCAGTAGACCCAGTTTCTGAACCATCAGCCCGAATAATTTTCTGAATACCCGCCTTTCTTTGCCTGCTCCTGGTGCACTCATGGAAAAACCAGGTATTCTTATCTCCTTCCAGGTCCCATCTCAATCTGGCTTTTTGTTTCCAGAAAGACTCCTCAACCTGGACCTTTTGCTTCAATCTAGCAACGGCCTCTATCCAGGAAGCCCTTTCCCTTTCCGAAGGATGAAGCTCATAATCCTGCTCCGCCGCCAATGCAACATCCTCGGCCTGATGGACCTCCTGAAAAATGTCTCCAAAAGTAGCTGCTCCATCCAGCCAGAACATGCCCCGTCGTCCTCAAACGCATGCCCAACCGCTCAAGCGCATCATAATGCCAACATGAATTCCACGCCCGAGCCACAATCGGAAGAAAATCCGGATGAGAAGTCCAAAAGTTAAGAAAATGGAAGCCTCTGCGCAGAGGGGAAGAAGCTGGCTGGCAGGATATCAAAAGAGGAGAGTGATCAGATTCTGCCCGATTAAGATGCTCATAAGAAACCTGGACACCATCCAGCCAACTACCCGTCACGAGTAGCCTATCAAGGCGGGATCCCTGACGATCAAGCCCCGTCTGCCCATTCACCCAAGTATAGATGCTACCTCTGAAACCAACATTGGATAACCCGGCAGCCAACTGGAAGTCAAGAAAATCCGCAATGGCCCTCGTGTCAGGAGGTCGGCCTCCAAATTTCTCATCCGAAGAAGCAATAATATTGAAGTCCCCGCCCACCGCCCAGGGCAATGCGATGTCCCTGGCTTGGACGTCCAGAAGATGCCTCCACAAAGTCCTCCTCCCCTGTCGAGTCCCTGCACCATGAACTATCGACAACCGCATCGGCACCGAAAAATAGGTCAAAGAAAGCTGCACCGTGATAGCCTGATCACAGGAGTCAATACAATTGATCCCAAGACCCGACTTACAGAAAATCCAAATATTGCCCTTATCATTGTAAAAGCTATCATCAAAACCCAACCTCAGTTGATAAGAAAGAAGCTTAGAGGATATCACCTTGGGTTCAATAATGGCAAGAACCTGAATAGAGTTGATCCGACACAAGGACCTGAGACGGGATAAAGTAGCTCTGTTCGCCGTCCCCCGAACATTCCAAATAAGGAATTTAACCATGGACCCTCTGGGGGTCCCGTCTAACCCGGGAAGCATGTTATCGAAGAAGTCGATCCGACTGAGGTGCCATCGACTTCCTCCTCCTACCAGCCGCCTTCTTAAAAGGAACCATCTGCCAGTCTTCTTCGCGTCCCTCGGAGATAGAGATGGAAGGTCTAACCTCGGGTAGAGAAACCATATCATCACCCGGAGCGGAGTCATAACCCCAGACGGATAAAGGGCCGTGGCCGGCCTCCTCCCACACCACCAAGCTACGATCCTCAGTGTCAGAATCAACCGCTATAACTCCCTGTCCCAGCTGGCTATGGATAACAATAGGAAGATCTGATACATCAATAGGCCCAATTGCCCACTCAGGGCCCAACTGCCCATCCAAGCTAGAGCCTGGAGCACTGCGTCCCTCCATCATGGGTCGCCCGTCATCCGACCATAAAGCCAGCTGGCCCGAAGAAGACTCCCCCACGTGCCATGAAGGCGGAACGAAATTCGTGCGATTATCATTACTTCCGTGCAATCCGGGCTGCGTGGTCCCCGTGCTATCATCACGCCCCCCGACGCGCCGCCACACCTGCCGTGTCCCCTTCCCTTTCTCGTGCCTTGATCGTCTCCTCCGACGACCCCTGCTAATCCTACGACCACCCACCGGGCCGTCCTTCTCACGCACTATGCCTGGAGCAAGGCCGTCGGGGATGGGCGGTCTATCAGCAACTCCACTACCAAAATAAGTCATATCAGCGACGTATTTAGCGACTCCATACAAAAACGTCGCTATTTTTTGGTATTTTAGCGACGTTTATGTATGACGTCGCTATTTGTCGCTGACAGCGACTAATCGCGACGTCTAGCGGCTGCAATTTGTTAAATGAGAATAGGCGTCGCAAGTTCGTCGGTACACGTCGCTGAATCAGCGATGTGTAGCGACGCAATTTAAGTAGCGTCGTCGTTTCATAAATACCAGCGACGTTCTAGAATTACGTCGCTAATATTTTCATATAGCAAGGGTTTCGCTTTTCGATCTTTCATAAAATTTCCCCCCAAATATTTCGTTCCCTCCGGCGATTTTCCCAAAATTTCCCTCCGCGACGCGCGACGCCCCTCCGGCAATTTCCCTCCTCTGGCCTCCTCCTCCGCGGCGCTTCTCCGGCGATCTCCCTCCTCCTTCTCCTCCTCCTCCTTCCTCTGGTAGCTCCGGATCAGGTAACTCTTCCCCCCCCCCCGCTTCCCAGTTTCTCCTCGACTTCTAGCTCTCTCTCTCGCTTGTAGTTCGTGTCCACGAGAGCGTGGACTCGCTGCCGGAGACACGAGACTCACAGTGGACTCGCTTCTAGTTCGTGTGACATCTATTTTTTTTGGTTTGGACACGTCGTGTCCCACTGTGTGGATACGAGACTCACAGTGGACTCGCTTCTAGTTCGTGTGACACCTATTTTTTTGGTTTGGACACGTCATGTCCCACTGTGTGGACACGAGACTCACAATGGACTCGCTTCTAGTTCGTTGTGACACCTATTTTGTTGGTTTGGACACGTCGTGTCCTACTGTGTGGACACGAGACTCACAGTGGACTCGCTTCTAGTTCGTGTGACACCTATTTTGTTGGTTTGGACATGTCGTGTCCCACTGTGTGGACACGAGACTCACAGTGTGATACTGGGAGTTGTTTTTGTGCTTTTTTAGGGTTTTGAAATGATGTATAAATTGTCTAATAATTATTATCGAGCTCTATAAAATTTCAGCTATGTCACGAAGGATGGATACTAATCCTGTGAATGAGTTTTCTCCTAAGTATTCTCGACAGTTGCGAATGATTTAGCTCACTGACATTACTGAAATATGGAATGATTAGTGTAGGATATATTGGTCAGGTTTTGGCAGAGTCAGCTATGTCACGAAGGATGTATACTAATCCTGAATACCATATTTTAAATCCTACAACGCTGCTTAGTTGAAAGTCTTATAATTAGACTTTCTGTTCAGTACCCTTTGACTGCTTAGTTGAAAGTCTTAATTAGTAGTAGATAATCTATGGTACGACATCGTGATCAGAACATCGTCCCTGCAGCCATTCGACTGGCGAGGCAGAAACTATGTAGCCGTAGATAAAGTTGACTGTCCTCCTACCCCCATCCCTCGGCAATGATGATACGACAACCTATCACTACATCTTTTAGTAGTAGATAATGTCTTAGTATTACATTATGTGGGTTCATCTTGATTCTGTTACATCCTTCAGATACTAGATTCGATAAGAACATATACTACACAATATGTACAGAACATAGATGATTCAAACTAATGTATGCTAGAATGCATTTTAGGTTGTGTTCTGAGCCATTCGTCCCTACACTTGGCAATTATACAGAACCGTTTGTGGATATACATGAGTCATCCTGATGAATTATTATCTGTGTCAATCTTTGCAGAATTATCTTAAAATGGATATGAATTACTATCTGCGGAACCGTTTGTGGATGTACAATCGTCATCCTGATGACATGTGCGGTGTGCGGGATAAATTTATACAGGGTGTACAACAGTTCCTGCAGTTTGCCAAGGCGTTCCCTCAGTACATAGACCGTACAAAAATTAAGTGTCCATGTATGAGATGTCACAACTTGAAATATCATTCGGAAGTGGATGTGACATATCATTTTTATTCGAGGGGTTTTATGCCAAATTATTATCAGTGGACCGCACACGGAGAACTTGTGTCTTTAGCCTCCGAGCCGGAGCCTTATGTGGAGCCTTATGTAGATGTCTACGAGCATGCTGATTACGACCAAGGGTGGACGAACATGGTTTTCGATGCTGCGGGGCCTAGTTTCGATCCGAACAATCAATATGCAGCTGAGGAGGCACCGAATGCTAATGCTGCAAAGTTCATGGAGTTGCTGGAGAATGCAAGGACTCCTTTATATCCTGGTTGTGATGACCATTCACCGTTGGAGGTGGTTACAAGATTGTTGAGCATAAAATAAGATTTTAACATGTCTCAAGAATGCTACAACCGAATCCTGGAGTTAATTATAGATATATTGCCGGAGGGTGGCAAGTTACCTAAAGACTTCTACCGATCCAAGAGAATGGTGAGATCGCTCTGGATGGGGTATGAAAAAAATTGATGCATGTCGTAACGGATGCATGTTGTACTATAAGGACGACAAGGATGAAGATGCCTGCAGATTTTGTGGTACCGATCGCTTCAAGGCAACTAGTACAACAAGGACTTCTGGTGCACGCAAGCCAACAGATTCGATGCACTATTTGCCTTTGATGTCGCGATTGCAGAGGTTGTTTATGGCAAAGAAGACAGCTGATAATATGAGTTGGCACAAGCGGGAACACATAGATGGAGTACTGGATCATCCCTCCGACGGGGAAGCATGGAAGCACTTTGATCGAGTGTATCCCGATTTTGCTTCGGAGCCGCGTAATGTCAGATTGGGGCTTTCCTCCGACGGTTTTACCCCATTTGGACTTTCGGGCTCACAATATTCCTGTTGGCCAGTGATTGTTACTCCGTACAACTTGTCGCCTTGGATGTGTATGAAGACTCCTTACATGTTCCTAACTGTTATTATTCCAGGTCCGAAGAACCCGAAGAGGAACATCGATGTGTACTTACAGCCCTTGGTAGATGAGCTAAATCAGTTGTGGGAAGTAGGTGCAACCACATATGATGTTTCCAGAAAACAGAACTTTCAGATGAGGGCCGCACTAATGTGGACCATCAATGATTTTCCGGCCTATGGAATGTTATCGGGTTGGAGCACCCATGGTCGTCTCACATGTCCGTATTGCATGGATCGCACTAAGGCTTTCCGTTTGAAACACGGAGAAAAACCGTGCTTCTTTGATTGTCATCGACAGTTCCTGCCAAAGGATCATCCGTACCGGAGGAACAGGAATGCCTTTCGTGCTGGCGTGGTGGAGAAGTCCAGTCCACCGCCACGGTGGTCTGGGGACACGATATGGGAAGAAGTTAAAGAATTGTCAAGTGCTATTGAAGAGCCTACAGCGGGGTACAAGTGTGATGGATTTGGCCGCGCTCACAACTGGACGAAGAGGAGTATATTCTGGGACCTACCATATTGGAGTGACCATCTGCTCAGACATAACCTGGATGTCATGTATATCGAGAAGAATGTATTTGACAATATAATAAATACTGTGATGGACGTAAAGGGGAAGACGAAAGACAATTCCAAGGCCAGGTTGGACTTAGAAGAAATATGCAGACGTCCAGAGTTGCATTTGATAAAGGAAGGCAGTGGGAAGTATAAGCAGCCCAGGGCCATTTTCTTACTAGACAAGGAGGACAAAGGTAAACTTTGTAGGTGGATCCAGGGCCTAAAATTTCCAAACGGGTACGTATCGAATTTAAGAAGATGTGTTGACCCGAAGGAGAACAAACTCCAGGGTATGAAGAGCCACGACTGTTACATTTTTATGGAGAGGTTAATTCCGATTGTATTTCGGGAATTCTTACCTCATGTCGTTTGGGATCCACTGACAGAGCTTAGCATATTCTTCAGAGATCTTTGTTCTACTAAGTTGCTCGTCGATCGGCTTGAAAAGCAGGAGAAGGACATTGCAGTAACATTGTGTAAGCTTGAGAGGGTGTTCCCTCCTGGATTCTTCGACTCTATGGAGCATTTGCCAATTCATCTTTCATATGAGGCACGTGTTGGTGGGCCCGTCGGTTATCGGTGGATGTACCCGTTCGAGCGCCATCTAAACCACCTGAAGAGGAAGGTGAAAAATAAGGCACGGGTCGAGGGTTCTATTTGTGAAGCCTATGTCCTTGAGGAGATTACAAACTTCTGTTCAATGTATTTCAAGCCTCATATTGCTACAAATAGAACAAGAGCTCCAAGGAACGACGATGGAGATATAGAATATAATGATACATTATTGAAAGTCTTCAATGCTCTTGGAAAGCCTTCAGGAAAACTGAAAAAGAGATATTTGAATGATGAGGAACTAAAGGCGGCCCAATTATATATATTACTCAACTGCGAGGAGGATGAAGTGGAAAAGCTAGAGTGGTAAGTGAAAATCTTCAACATTCAAGTCATCTATTTGTTGATTCCGTTATTATAATTTAACGAGTATATCCCGATCGATATTTATTAGTTTTCAGCAAATTTAATGATGAGGTGAGGTCAAGTAGACCATACATTACAGATGAAGAAGTAGAAGAAGAAATGAGACTTCATTTCCCGTCTTGGTTGACTGCATATGTACGTAAGAAGCTAGTTAGAATCTTCCTCCATTAACTGCACAAGAAATAACTTAACATTAAACTTAATTTCGTATCTTTTCGTGTTTAGATCGATCATCCGGACGGCATTCTTGAGAATGAATCTATTAGAACTCTTGCCAAGGGACCAATTTATGCCGTCAAAGTATGGCCAAGTTATTGCGTGAATGGGTTTAAGTTCAAGTCAACAAATGCTGTCATCAGAGATAGCTTCCTGGATCTTGATTCCACAAAAAACAGTTGCTTGTGTATCAAATCTATAAACTACAAAGATGTCACTCCAGGCAATGATTTCTATGGCGTCTTACGTGAGATCGTAGAATTGACGTATAACTATGGCATAGAGCCTGCGAAGATCATGTTGTTCAAAGTTGATTGGTTCGATCCCATACAAGATCAAGGATGGAAAATTGACAAACATGGTCTTGTAGATATTAACTACCGTCGTCGATACCAAGGATATGAACCATTTATCCTAGCAAGTCAAGCTCAACTCGTATATTTTACAACATATCCTAGACGGGGAACAACGAGGTACGACTGGTGGGCAGTATGCAAGACTAAAGCCAGAAATACCTACGACGTCGACGAAGTGGCTTATCAGGAGGACGAGCTGCCTCTTGTACCTAATACAGTTGATGTCGACTCAGCAGAAGTTCCCCATTCAATATCTACTTGTGTAGAAGAGGTACAAGTATCCGAAGGGGAAGACGAAGGAGATGCTAGTGACGATGAGGAGGAAGAGGAAGAGGATGAGGAGGGGGAGGCAAACGAAGAAGATGAATTTTCAGAGGATGATTGAGAAACTGTGATTTTGATGTATTCATACATCTGTAATCTTAAATTATGAACTATGATCACTTTTGAAAACTTAAATTATGAATTCCAATGTATATATGCAGATATTTCTAAACTGTCATTGTATTTATTTATATTTTCAATCATAAACTGTGATTTCGATGTATTCATATTTCTGTAGTCTTAAATTATGAACTCCAATGTTATTATCAGCATGGCAGGACGACGCGGAGGCACCTCAGGACGACGCGGAGATAGGCCAGTACGATCCGTGTCCTTAGGTGGACAGAGAGCTCCGTTACAGGAGGATGGCTCTGGACCATCCTCTGACCTGAGCACTCCATTGTACCATACGGTCTCAGGTCCGGGTGGCAGTGCACCTGCGACGAGCAGTTCCAGGCTTGCTGAGCATGCTACTTCCCCTAGCCTTCCTAGCGCTGACAGCAGCATGGCGGGTGGAGAGCAGGTGGAGGAGGTATTCCCTACTCCCGTCCATCCCGCCCGGGCGGATCCATACCAGAGCGACCCTGCATGCGCACCTCAGGGCGAGACGAGGATGGAGATTTGGGCCGACGGTCCTACGAAGTAAGTTAAATTAATATTTTATGCATGGCTGTATATCTATATATATTCATTAATACGTCGGTTATCGTTGTATACAGATATCGTCCCTCGTTGGTACAGAGAGCGTTGGGCCTGTTTCTAAGGTCCAACTATGGGGGTCTGTGGATCAACTACTCGGATGCCTCGGAAGAGAGGAAGGCATTCTGGTTTGCCCACTTCAAGGTAACTAAAGATAGTTAATTTAGTATGATTAATATAAATTTAAGTATTTTTTAGAACTAATTATTTTAATTTGTAATTCTTGTAGAGGACTTATTTTTATCCACCACATCGCGCCGAGCAGATTGAGAGGCAGTTTCCTGCCGTCGCCGCCAAGTTGATCCGTGATGCAATTGACGATCAGAAAAAACGTCACCGCTCCGGAAAGCCGATTGCTGGTTGGATCACACCTGACCAGTGGGCCACGACGAGGGCTCGATTTGAGGAGCCCGAGTACAAAGGGCGGTCGAAGAAGGCGAAGGCGGCTAGGACGATGGCCGGAAAGTGGTGTGGTGGATCGATTCCTATGACGGAGCATTTTCATCGTCTAGCATGTAATTTATTGTCAAATATAAGAATTTATTGATAGTAGGAGTATATAATTTTCTATTTTACTAAAGAATAAAATATAACAAACACGCAGGTGAAGAGGGGTGAGGACGCAAACATGGTGATCGTCTTTCTGGCCACCCATCGAAAGGACGGGAAGCTCATCGACGACCGGGCTACTCAGAGCTATGTAAGTACTAATTTAGATATCATTAATTTTTAACACAACTTGAAGAATATACAGATAACCATATACTTAATAATAATTAAATATTTTAGACGTTTATTAGGCTAATTTAGGTAAGTACTGATGTATAGAGATGCACAATGATTTCTAGGAAGAGTATGTTAGGCTACGTGATGAGCGTGCGAGTGCTAGTGCACAGGCAGAGGGAGGGGTTGATACATCGCAACCCTCTCCGTCCCAGTCGGAGGACGAGCTCTGGAAGACCGCTGTTGGTGGTCTTCAGAGGGGTACGTACTACGGTACGGGGTCCTACGGCACATTTGTTACGACGTAGGCATCCAGGGCTCCCTCTTCCAGTGCACATTCACAGCCGTCACAGGCCGAGTCGTCCCGAGTCGAGGAGACCATTGTCCGCCAGATTGCTGAGCTGCACGACGATATACTGAGGAGGATTGCTGAGCAGCAAGGGCCTCAGGAGTAAGAGGACGCTGCGTCGGTCACCGCACGCTTTGACGAGCTCGAGCGTACCGTGCAGCAAGTACAGGGGACACAGGAGTCCATTCACGACACCGTTACTAGGATAGCGACTTGCATGGAGCAATGCAGCGCCAGACTCCGAGCCCTAGAGGAGACGCGGACGCACCCATCTCCAGCGGTTATACTGCCTCCTTCTCCAGCGGTTGCATTGCCTCCTCCTTCATCGTCATCGGTGGTTCTTACACCGGAGCAGTATGCTTACCTTCTTTCCAGGAGCGGTGATAGGAGCGGTGATGCTCCTCCTGATTAGTCGTAGTCGGCATATACATTATTGTGTGATGGCCCATTGTTGGGTCTTTTATGTGGTTTTACATACTTTATTATTATGTGGACACATTATGTTTGACATTGTTATAAATTTTCATAAATCTGTGTTGATTATGGACACATTGTATTTCAAACGTGTTCGTGATTGTGTGTATGTGTTGTTTGATACTGTGTTCGTGATACACAGTCGTTGTTGTCAAATGGTGCTGCAAATTCTGCAAATGCTGAAATTGCTGTAATTTTTTTTAATTTTTTTTTAAGATTAGCGACGTTCAGCGACTATCAGCGACGTACAGCAACGATATAAACGTCGCTAAGTACGTCGCTAATATTAATGATTACCGTCGCTAATCGTCACTAAACGTCGCTACATGGACGTCGCTAAATGTCGCTTTATGTCGGTAATATAGTGACGTTGTAAAGTCGTAGAACGTCGCCATTTGGCTCTAAAGCCAGGTCAGCATCGATGCATTTCAAGTCGCTCAACGTCGCTAGGTTACGTCGGTAAATTATGACGTTTTATGTCGCTGGCAGTCGCTAAATTAGCGACGTGGGGACGTCGCTAAAGATCGTCGCAATAGCGACGTTTGGCGACGTTTTCTTGTTTAGCGACTAGCTTAATCGCGACTGCTTGAAAACGTCGCTAAATACGTCGCTAATAGAAATTAGCGACGTATTTGCCCTTTTTAGCGACGTCTTGGCGCGTCGCTGAATTGACAGATTTTAATAGTGCTCCCACGGAAGAAGGCGCCACCTGGGGTCGCCCACTCTCAACGTGACCATGATGGCCACAGGAGACACAGTAGAGAGGCCTTCGCTCATATACAACTGGCTGCGAGCGAACACCATCAGGTAGTTGGAAGAACACCTCATGTTGAAGTGGTTTGCTGACGTCCACTTCAACCAAAACCCTGGCTACCCCCGGCCTAGAAAAGGACGCTGTAGCCCGATCAGTACTGAACGGAGTGCCAAGACTAGATGCGATGGAAAGAACCGCATGCATTGGTATCAAACATGCAGTGGGGAAGCCCGGGGAAGGCCACCCAGATAGGAACCCGAGGGTCCTCTCTCATCGGCGAAAAGTCCACCGACGACCTGAATATCACCATCGGAACCCGGCCAACGAACCAACAGTCCTTTGACCGCAGCCGGAGAAAGTCACTCTCGACGTGAGGCCGTATAAGGACATGTCGATCATCGATCGCCTTCACATCAATCAACCCCCTGAAACCCCGCGAATCAAAGGCCTTTCTAATAGCCTCAACCGGGAGTCTCCGCCGAGCAAACTTGCCAATAAGGTCTAGCCCACACGGCGCCGTGAGGGCCTCCATATTCGACTGAGAAAACACAACCACCTTCCGTCCATCAGAAACAATGGCTGGTCGGAAATCCACCCTCGGCAAACCACCCGTCGACGTCGTCGCGGATCCGCCCACCACCGCAGAGAAGGTCCGCGCCGTGCCGCCCACCTTCGACGTGGCCGCCGCCGTTGTCGAAGGTTCCATCCTCAGTGCCACCTTGTCATGAACCGCCGAAACATCGACGGATCCTCCCACCGTGGCAGGAACACTGCCCCACCCACGCGCAAGATGGCCGGAAGTTCCCGTCGCCGAACCGACCGGTGGGGCGGGGCCCCCCCACCAAAGTCGAACCAGCAGCTCCAAAGGATCCACAAATCCCAGAGCCTCCCATCGCCGACCCATTACCAGGGGGGAAGGAGCCCCTCGCCGGAGCAGCGACGATAAGGAGATCGACGCCGCCCCCCCGTGCTGTCGGGTCGTCCTCCAGACCGACGGCCTTACGATGGCCAGGAAGGCTGGAACCCGCCGCCGAGCCAGGGCGGGCGGAGCCCCCCACCGCCGAGCCAGGGGGGCCGGAGCCCCCCGCCGGAAGCAGCGACAATGAGATCGACGCCACCCCCCCGTGCTGTCGGGTCGTCTCCCAAAACGCCGGCCTCTCGAGGAAGGCCGGAAGCCCCCGCCGCCGAGCCAGGGGGGCCGGAGCCCCCCGCCGGATCAGACATCCTCGCAATCGCCTATACAGAGAGCTCCGCAAATCTCGCGTGCAGCCCTAGCCTCCCTTATATATATATATATATATATATATATATATATATATATATATATATATAATTTTTCTTGTAAATTTCTTTTGGGCTTTATTATTTGGGCTTAGTATACTTTATAAGCTTTTAAGGTATATTTTAGTTATGGGTTTTATATATATTATTTTTATTAAGATTTTTATTTTTGAGTTTTGAATACTTTCTACTACTATAAATTATTTTTGATTAATAATAATAAAAGGATTACTTGCTTATGTATAATATAAATTTATACTATCTATTAGCTTTCTCAAATATGTTTTCTAAAGGGTTATAAGTATTTCTCTAAATAAATAAATAAAATTTCTAAATATGAAAGTCTTATTCCCAAATCAAATTTCTCTTTAGATTAGATTTCTCCTAATCGTGACTAATTGTATTCCTACTTCTTTGCCATTCCTAAACCCCTTCATATCTACCCTAGCCAATTGGCCTATCCTGGACTCAGTGGAATTGTCGGTTTCACCAACAAGGGACCCCAGGTGAGTATATTTTCTGATAGTTTTCATATTTGATAACTTTTATGATTCATGTATTAGTATTGTTTTATATTGATTTTCTATTGATTCTCGACACGATGGTTACACGATGTAGTATTTTATGGATTTCTTGCATGTTTTATTTCGTGATTACTATGTCGTGACTAATGTATGTTTTTTGTGTTTATGACCATTTTGGATCCATTAATACTAGTCGGACGAAAAAATACATTAGTAGACATGTAAATATTCCCAAAAATATCCCATTAGTCTTACGTGGAGAATAGTAGCCGCATACGACACCTAAGGTTAGCTGGATTTATCCCTAAGCCGTTTATATGTCGAAGGTGGTATTCAACATACTAGATAGGTACAGTTTTCTGGTTCCACTTTATACATTGCTAGTTGCATGTCTTATCAGCTTTGGTAATATTCTCACCTGTCATTATTACCATGCTAGTTTGCTTTTACTCTATGTTTCGTTCCACGATTCTATGCTTATTTGTTTATCATGTATTTCATTACTATTTACTATTTTTATAGACTTTGTCAATTATTGGAACTGCTGCTAGAAATATACTCATTCCATTCCTGATTGGAAACCAATTTTTCAGATTAGTCATAGCTACTCTTTGAATTGGTAGGAGAGATATGGGTATATACTGAGGTCAACCATAGAAGACTAGTTAGATAGATGAGTAGATCATATGGTTTATTTAGTTAGTTGTTTTCGATTTTGTGAAATATTGTATTTTCCTCAATTATAAAACTTGTGAATATTGTAAATTTGATTTAGTTGTTGTGAGTGAGCAATAAAGTAATTATTTTTTGAGAACTTGTTTATTGTATGCTAGACAACGTACTATCGTTGATACTACGACATAGGCTAGGCTTGCGCACGCATTCGTATCCCATAAAGCGGTGCGGGTTGTGACATATGTTGCTAAAGATCCTATAGAGAGTAGTCATGTGGATAACTCCGACCTATAGTAAGTCTCTATCATAGTGCTGTGTGGGACTCCCGAGTCGTGAGTGGTTAAGGTAGCTATTCCTAGTATCAATCGTCTCGCCCAAAGAAATACAAAGGTCGAGTCAAGTCAATCTTATATCAGTCAAGTCCAAGTAATATGGGGACACATGATCAATTCAAGCCCTACACACAAGAAATACGAAAGTAAAAGCAAGTAAGGTGTAGCATAGATCAAGTACATGACAAGAAAGACAAGCAGTATATAGAAGGAAACAACTAAAGGAATGTCATGAATCATGTAAAAAAACATATGATAAGACATGGATACAATGTGAAAAAAAAATAATAAAAATAAACATGAATAAATACTGTACAAGTTGGAAAGATTTACTTGCCTGTTTCCGAAGGTGATGTATTCACAATCTTTCAATAATGTAATTCAATCTACTTGTTATCCAATCATGTCATCAACCCACGTAACCCATCGTACCAAATTTAAAATTAGTTAAATATACAAATTCTACGAATAACCAATAATTCTAAATAATTAATTTCCTTAAGAAGGTTACTAATTCTAAATAAAAATAATTTAAATTATATATTTTCTATGTTAAGTTCTAATTTATAGATTGACTATGAATTTTATGCCAATGTATTCATGTTTGCAAATATAAGATTCATGGCATGCAAATCGTGGCATTCTGAGGACCAAAATGTCAATAGAGACAAACTTGAACTTTGAGTGCACAATCATATCGACTTCAACATTACAAAACACTAGAATTGATGGTTCTTGTGTATCTTAAATTGGTTATGAGATATTTAATTTACAAGTTACAGATTAGGGTTTCGGTGGATCGCTAATTGTCTACAAGTTTTTTTTTTATCATTTAAACAGAATAATAAACTAACTAATTAATTTCTAATTTTTATATTATAGGTCTTAGTTTCAGCTTTCTAAAAAATCAAACAGATCGTGAAGACGAGTTTGGGAATCTCTTGAAATCTCAAAAGTAGCTAGACATGGTCGTATTTTGGATGATTGATACTAAAACAAATTTACAGAATTATGGCTTCGAAATATGTCTATTAAAATATATATTATGAAAGCTTACCTCGATACGGTTCTAACAAAGAAACTAGAGTTGGATTGCAATCCGAAAGTAGGAGATATGGCACTTCCAAATCGATGTGGCTGCTAAAAAACAAGGCTATTTTTTTGAAGAATTTTGGGCTATTTTGGACGAAAAGTAGTTGCATGTTTTGACAGATAGGAAGGAAAAGTGAAACGATTTTCTATATATTTACTTTAGATTTTATGTACTTATATTTAGGATTCATAGGAGTTGGTTATTAATGATAAGATATGGATGAAGTTGCTTTCCTAGTATATTTATTATTATAATTAATTTAAAATATATTTTACATTTATCTAAATAATCTATTATCTTATTTAGAATTATCATAGATAAAAGCATATAATCCATACACGTATATTACTTGAATATATATCTACATTTATATATAGATGATGTATCAATAAATAATAAATTAACGTCTATCCTATATTAAATATAAAATACAATCCAAATCCTAAAGATATTGTTTCCTCTACTGGTTATTTCTAATTACTTATTTTGGAGCCTAATTTAATAATTAAAATTTCTAAAAAAATTAGAAATTGGACAGGGGGTTACTATAAGCACCATGATTTTTGGAGATTTTTTATTTATTTTATATGATTTTTATACATTAAACTATATTTTATTTTTAATTATGGCTATATAGGCACTTTGTCGTAACTTTAATTTTTGAAGCACAACTTTGATCAATTCCTCGAAACAAGTTCCATATTCATGTTCTAGAGGACTACACCTTCATTTTGATATATTATGTCACATTCAAACATATTTTCTTGTACTACATATTTCTTAGACAACTTTCGGGTCAAAATGGCCATTTTACCCTTCGTCGTAATTTCGATATATTTTCCAATTCCGATTTGAGGCCCAAACCCGATCTAATGCTTTCGACCGAAAATATGATTTTGACTTATTTTGAACCATCTATACACAAGCCAATGGTTTGCCGCTCAATTGGGTTCCTATGTGCTATTTATTTTTAAGTGATACACAAGTCGAAACTATAGGCATATTGGACTCAAACCGATCACGAAAATTATACCACGCCAAAACTAGTCCAACTAGGGACCGATGGAGAATATTCTAAGTACTCTAACCTATTAGACATATTTTAGATTGATTTATATGAATTAATGTACAGCCACATTAACTCAAATCTAATTTAAACCAACTTCATAACAACTTTCCTATTTTGGACTCGATTTAAATCATAGGAGATAGAACTTTGTATGTCTTTTAAAATAGGCAACCACACCAACCCAAACCAAATCCCACCAAACCCTAACATATAAAACACAAAAAGTTTATATTTTAACCTTCAAAAGCCGTATTCCCTCTCTCCATATGTTGCAAAAATCGAAAACCCCTCCGAGCCCAATTTAGCTGCAAAACCTTGTGGGGTAACAACAATTTTTACCCCGTGATGCTCTAAGAATATTCGTTGCAAAGCTAACACGACCCTCTACAATCCTGTCAATGTCCCATACATTCACAACCCCTTATAGTACATTTAAATAGCCATACAAGTAAATTGAATTTCATGATCCAAGTCTGAATTTGTTCTAGCTAGTATGCTGTTTTGCATCTAAAAATTTGTTTACTTTTTGACCTTATCTTTCCCTAAAATTGAAACTAATAAAAATATTTTTGTGTCTAGTTTCATGTCCAGTTGGCCGCGGACACAAATTCTTACGGTTTGGCCGGTGCATCTGTTCTACAAAAACATGTCCAAAATAGAACAGTTCTGTTGCGAGCTAATTTTCATCCACTTTCGGGCCACTTCCACCTTCCGTATATTTTTGGTAAGAAACTAGACTTCCTAAGATTTCTAACGCATATATTTTTGCAGCATTTTGGTTTTGTTTGCTATTTATTAAAAATCTGGAAATTTTGTCGTAAAATTGAAACACCAAAATTTATGAGTTCTATGTGTCCATATGCTTCGGAACTTCATGAGACATCTCCAAAATAATTGTTGTGCATGTTTTGATATAAAAAATATATTTTTACCTATTTATTATTTTTTTCTAGAATTAAAATATATTAACAGATTGTTGTTTCAGGAGCAAATATATGAACCAAGTCAATATATATTGATGACGGGTTAATATAAGAACTTGGTACCTATTTTTCTATGGATATAATTGACTATTTATTATTATAAAATATTTAAATATATTTTTCTTGAATTAATTATAATATTATTAGTGTATAAAATTACTTTATCATATAAATTTAATACTATATTGATATGGTCGATTGATACTAGTTTCCCTATAAATAATGTACTCTAAATTTTATTGAAAATATTTTAGTATACTTCTCCATAAATAATATTATATATTTACTTTTTAAAAATATTGTT